>JAVLVB010000369.1:157867-208622 GCA_032876305.1 Orestias chungarensis | reverse complement strand
TCTCTCTCTCTCTCTCTCTCTCTCTCTCTCTCTATATATATATATATATATATATATATATATATATATATATATATATATATATATATATATATATATATATATATATATATATATATATATACATATATATATGTATATATATATATATATATATTTAAAAGTCCCAAATATGTCGAGTGGCACCTCGGCATGTCACTTTTGTGTTGTTCTATTCAATAATAATTTATCCAAAATAAGTTATTAGTGATATTATAACAAGGTGGACGGACTGGGATTGATGGGAGCCCAGCTAAGTGTGGTACGCCACTTACTATCACTGAGCAAGCTCAGCTGATTCTGAGGTGCATCTTAAACTAAAGGTTTTCAGATTAGCTCAATAACAGCGCTTTGAAACCCCAACAGACTGTTCTAACAGCTCTATTCGAGGTTTAGATCAGTGCATTGCAAAGTATCAGATACAGTCGGCAGTGAACTATAAAGAGGAAGAGAGGTATCACTTCCCAGACTGAACCCTTAAAGGTTTGGTGGAGGATTTGGTGGAAGATTGTGTTGTGGGATTGATTTTGTGTAATTTTGCTCGGCAGTTTTCTTTCAGTGATAGAAAATATTAATGTTTCAGTATAGTAGAACATTTAAGACTGTTTCTCCAAAATTGGGATAATTTAGGCGATGGCGCCATCCGTCTCCATCTAGATTCTGCACCACTACAGAAAACGATGTGTACAAAAACATGGATGAGCGAGTTTAGTGTGAAAGGCTTGACTGGAGACTTGGGGTAACATTTGCCATCCAGCAGGATAAGAACCTCAAGAATGCCACTGAAGGTTGAATGGGATGATTTAGATCAAAATATCTTTAGGTGGTATAAAGATACAATTAAATTTGGCCCAAAGCAGAATTTGTGTGTTTAAAATTGCTCTACAAAGTTGCTTTTTATGTAGTCCAACATATCTTTAACTATAAAGACTTGCAACTGCAGTTGTAGTAAAAAATGTGGTTGTAGAAGTCTTCCAATACAGTCCTATGAGCTACTTTGTGTTAGTTGATTAGGTAGATTTACAGGCATTAAAAGCTAAACAGGTCAGAAGCTTTGAGCTTACTTTTATTATACTCTTAATAAGAAGATAAGAAAATTATAATTTACAATGGAAGAATTTAACAAAAGAAAGTCTAAAATGTAGACTAGTTCTGTAGCCGATAAGGAAACAAAACTCTGAATTTTAGATATTGTCCCTCATCAAAAATGCTCCTTCGCCACCTCTGGAACTGGTGTGCAACTAACTGGTTGGCTCTGACTCCAGTGTCCTGTGTCTAATCATGCTTTCAATTACAGTCAGACCTTGCGTCATCCTTATGGTGAGAGACTAGAAGCTAATGAAATATCTCTAAAGCAATCAAGCCTCACTATCAATTAGATGGCCAGACCAGTCTGAGATACTTGAATTTTAGAGAAGGTCATTGGCTTTTTGATTGGATTTGGGTTACATGTGTGTGTATGTCTCTCTGTGTATCGTCTCCAGCGGTGAGTCAGGGGCAGGGAAGACGGAGAGCACCAAACTGCTGCTTCAGTTTCTGTCCGTGATGAGCCAGAACTCAGTCGCTGCTCCTCAGTCAGAGAGAACTACGCACGTGGAGGAGGCCATTGTCCAGAGCAGGTATGCAGGACGCAACTAACGTTTTTACATTTTATGGATAACACCCAGGTGCTGATATTTAGAGCCCTGGATCAGTGCGATCATCTCTATAAAAGCAGGAGTTTTATGAGTTTGGTAATTCACAGCATGCAGTTTATTTACACAATGTAAATATGGAAAGATATAAGCAGAACTATTTGGGAAGAAGCACTTTTTGGCTCCTCAATAAAGAAAATCGCTTGAAAGTTAGAAATATTATTAGTAAGCGGGTAAGTGCAGCAAACTCCCCACAAAGTCAGATCATACTGTGCTCATAAAAACTGCAAATGCTCTAAACAATAATTGTGTCAGGATACTGGGTGGTTTTGATTTATTTGCGTGAGGCTTTTATTTTTCATCACCGTTTTGCCTGATTTCTGCCTCCCTTATGTTTGGATCTGTCTTGGGTTAGTAATTCATATGAATTTATTTTACTTGCTATAATTCTTAGATTGTTTTTTGCTCATATAACATTTTTGGTTTTACTCTCTTATCATCTCTGACTCTCCCCCCCAAATGTCTGCCTGATATCTGATCTGATTATTTTGCAGCTAAAACATTCTTCTCCGTACAAGTGATTTAAAAATAATCTGTTATTCAGTGCAGTCTGAGAACGCATCTATCTAAAGCTAAAATATGGCATGGTTTTGTTTACACATCTCAAAAAAAGCAAAAGGCACGCATTTTAAAGCCACACTGTAGATCCTTGTGTACTTTTCAGTCCAATCATGGAGGCTTTTGGGAACGCAAAGACGGTTTACAACAACAACTCCAGTCGTTTTGGGAAGTTCATCCAGCTTCACTTCTCAGAGTGCGGCAACATCCAAGGAGGCTGCGTCATCGACTGTATCCTTAATGTAATTGTTGGGACGTTAAACATCGTTTGTTTATGTGAATCACTGAAAGACAATCCCGTAGTAGTTGTTTCCTTGATTCTACCGTTCAGATTTACTGGAAAAGGTAAATATTCTTTATACCGCTTGTGTCATGTTTTACTTGATATGGGGTACTTCATTAGCTTAAAATCTCAACCTTATAAAAAACAATTGCAGTGCGATTTGCGTTTTCTTTGTCTCTATAGAACCGCGTGGTACGACAAAACCCGGGCGAGAGAAATTACCACATCTTCTACGCTCTGCTGGCAGGAGCCAGTAAAGAAGATAAAAGTAAATCCTTTAAGTATTTGTCAATGCATTTTTGTTTATTTTTAATTTAAGTACAGAAAATATAACCAAACATGTTTGGATAGAAATGTACTGTCAATCCAGCTTTTCTTCTACTTTTCTAGATTTTCTTTTATGCAACAACCACAATCTCTATATTTGTTTTATTAAGATTTTGGATGAAGAAGTGTGTCATGTCTTTGTTTTCACATCTATTTACACTAATACCCACCCATAAAAATATATACCCGTGCTGTGAGTAAATTCAAAGAGAGTTTAGGTAATAGGATATTATCTTAACCATTATTTGTCTCTCTGGGTATTGTTTTGTCAATCCCACAAAAATGTAGGGGACACAGAAAACATGTGCAAAAAGTTTAGAGGAGAATTTTTTGTGCTAGATGCAAACCTCCATGTGAAGAATAACGTTAAAACTACCAACTAACCTGAACACACCATGCCTACAGTGAAAGTGATGTGGGGATGCGTTTCTTTAGCAAGAACAAATAAACTTACCTGAGTTAATGAAAAGATGGATTTAGCTAAATAGATTGTAATCATGAAATAAAATATTTCAGAGCATTAAGAAGACCGAGGGAGAGGTTAACCTTCCAGCAGGGTAATGTTCCCAAATGTAGAGCCTGAACTTCAGTGGTCGAGAATCTTTTATTAGTTTGAGTTCCAGATATTTAACATCTATTTTAAACTCGGTTTTTCCAAAAACTCCCCAATAAAATACCATAAAGATTCTGGTTTTAAAATGACTTAATGGCTTAAGTTAGGGTTTTTTTAAGTACTTTTGCATCACGCTGTATCTGTGGTTACGTTGCAACATAAGTTTAGATTTCAGACATTTCAGCCTGTTCAGGGTTCAGTTGCCTGGTTTGAGTTCATTCTTAGTAGATTTATTACAAACGTAATGCCAGCACACTTTTGCAAATCATGTATTACTTTATAGTGGTATAATTGAATGAGCAATATCCTACGAGTAGATTTTTTTCTTCACTCTCTAAAGTGAGATGATAAATGTGTTTCACTTGAGGCTGTTTTATGGAACGTCTCTTTCAACAGGCCTCTACTTCCTGGAAGACCCTGCCGAATCTTTCCACTACCTCAACCAATCAGGATGTCTGAAAGATAAAAGCCTGAATGACAAAGAACTGTATAACCATGTAATGGTCAGTAGTTTTTGTTGTTTTGTTTTGTTTTGCTTGTTTTGTCTAATAGTCATAGAAAAACAACAGCTAACAAATATTATTAGTTATCAGTTATAATTAATCTCAGTTCTTTCTTGATGTAATTGCAAGCATCGTAGACTGTGTTTAATTTTCTAACTTTTCTCTATTTTATTTAGAAACATTCAATACATCAGAAATATCTTTGCACATAAATGTCCTAAGTTTAAAATTATAAACAAACATTGTACTAAATTCTTTCCTGTCCTCCTCTTTGTTTAGGAGGCACTGAAGGTTTTAGGGTTTACAGAAGAAGAGATCAGAGACATGTTCAAACTGCTCTCAGGAGTATTGCAGCTCGGCAACATGGAGTTTATGCTCGCAGGAGGAGCTCAGATCACCACCAAGCAGGGTCAGACTATAGCAAGTTTGAACTTATTCGGAAAATTTAGGGTCACGTTTGAGTACCTGCAAAACGGTGACAAATGTTCTCTTTCTTTTCCAGTGGTCAGTAATGTCAGTGAGCTGCTGGGTCTGGATGCCTTCCAGCTCTCTGAAGTCCTGACCCAGCGATCCATAATCCTCAGAGGAGAGGAAATCTGCTCCCCTCTCACTATTGAACAGGTCAGCACATTTATTCATTTTCGTCCTGCACTTTTTAGTCCTCATACACCTGTTTCTCACTCTCCTCCACCTCCCTGCAGGCTATTGATTCCAGGGACTCTTTTGCAATGGCGCTATATTCCCAGTGTTTCTCCTGGATCATCCTCAAGATTAATCAGAAAATCAAAGGAAAGGAAAATTTCAAATCCATCGGCATCCTTGATATCTTCGGCTTTGAAAATTTTGAGGTCAGAAGTGTTTATTTCTGTTGTTTTGCCTTTGCTTTTGCTTTTGTTATTTTTCAGTCTATTATGACTTACAATAGCAACAGACTATTCAACTCACTGGACGTTATTTGCTGCCTTTAAAACTCTTATTCTTGTTTTTATATACAACATAGAGTCTTATAAAGGTGTTGTGTATTTGCCCATTGCACAAATAAAAGCATTAACTAACCCTTTTCACATCACCCTGACAACTACATTGTAAATGGTGGTGGCAGTATCATGATGTGGGATTTTTTCTTTTTTTTTGTGTGAAAGCAATGTTTTTTTTAAGTTGATAGAAGGATGGATTGCGTTACCAGCATAATAATGACTTTAAATGAGTCATCCGACCTTTAATGGAATGATTTAAATTATGATTTATTGTCCATAATGCAGTTTAGGGGACTCTTTTGGTCCTTCGAGTAGATCAATTAATGGTACAAATTTGGCCCCCTAACAAATAAAACTGTTTTCTTTGAAGATTGTTACTGACAAACGTAAACCTTCTTGAAATGAAAATTAACACAAAGTATTTTTCTTATGAGCCGTCTTTGCTCACCCAAAATCACCCAGCCACTTTTTATTCTAAAATTAAAAAAAATGGTCTAAACAAAGTAAGGTTTTCAACAATAATTTGTTCTGTTCTACTTTATCTAAGAGAAGAGAAAAAATAATTGTACACCTCCTCTAGGAACCTGTAGGAATACCCGAAAGCCAATGTAGATATATCTAACCTCCTCTAATTTGAGCGACTTTGAGTTGCTCTTCAAAAACAAATGACAGAAAAACGTCTTGCAGCTGTAATTGCAGAAAACTGCGGCTTTAAAAAGTGTTAGCTAAAGCAATCCACTTAGAAAAATCATCTGTGGTTGACGGTTAAACCATATTTATGCTTATAATTGAAACCTGACAAAAGGCAACAGATTTTGAAATTAAGGATAAATTTAGCATTTATGTTGAATATCTCAAAGTGTAATTGGATATTTGTATTGATTAGAGACTCTTTCGACATGCAGGTAAATCGGTTTGAGCAGTTTAACATCAATTATGCCAATGAGAAGCTTCAGGCGTACTTTAACAAGCACATCTTCTCCCTGGAACAGCTGGATTACAACAGGTGATGCTGAAAAACGTGTTTTACCAAGATTTAGCCTAGAAGGTGCTACTTGTTTGTCAAATGTGGGATGGTTTGCATGTGTCTATATAGGGAAGGTGTTCAGTGGGATGCCATTGACTGGATGGACAATGCAGAGTGTCTTGACCTCATAGAGAAGGTACGAAATGCTGCTGTTAATGCGAATATTTACTGTCATAACAAATTCATGAAAGCTCATCAAACACTGATGCTGATTTTGGGACGCAAATGTAATTTATCTGATTTTGGTTTTGTTCATGTCAGAAACTTGGCTTGTTGGCACTAGTGAATGAAGAGAGCCGATTTCCCAAAGGAACAGACTTCACTTTGCTGGAGAAGTTGCACAGCAGACACGCTGTGAGTTACTTAATGCAACACAATTTGCGGGTCTTTTAAGCGACTTCGATGCAGCTGTGGTTTAAATGCTTCTTGTTCCGTTGTTTGGCAGACGAACTCATACTATGTAAAGCCCAGAGTTGCAGATCATCAGTTTGGGATCAAGCATTATGCTGGAGAGGTGTGCTATCCATAAATGAGCAGCTTTTAGTTTAGCAAACTGTTCACATTATTATCTTGATCCTGAAAAGTTTGTTTTTTGAGCAGGTGCTGTATGATGCGAGAGGAATCCTGGAAAAGAACAGAGACACCTTCAGAGACGACATACTCATCATGCTCAAGGACAGCGGGTAGTAGATATAAATACTCTCAAAAAAAATTATTCTGTGCTGAAAGATTTCTGCCATATTTAAAAGAAGTTGTAATTTGCTTCTTTAAAACAACATTTAATATCCAAATATTTTTTAGTACAGAAAAGTATGTTTGACACCATCTTAAAGATTATTTTCAAAATGTACTTTCAATCTGACAGATGAGCCTCATATGAAGGAAAACTTTACTTATCCAAGATGACTGTAACTTTTATGTCTTTGTACATTTTAGTCTAAAGATTTCTTCTATAGATTTAAATTACAAATATTTCCCTCCCACAGAATAGTTGCAAATGTGTTAGTGTCATGCAGAAAGACATAAACTCAAAAACTCAAAGTTGTAGCAAATTATTTGATTTAGATAGATTTAAATGTGTTTTTCAGGGCTTTTAGTTGGTAGTGAAAAGGATAATTTAGGCTATAAAGTCAAATAGACGCAGCCTGTAAAATTCCCAAAGCCTAAATGACCTCCTGACCTGTTTGCTCGCTGTTTCTTCTCAGGTTGGACTTCATCTATGACTTGTTTGAGAAGGTCGGCAGCAGAAACAATGAGGAGAAGATGGGAACAGCCAGACGTAAACCGACTGTTAGCTCCCAGTTCAGGGTGAGTTATTGACATGTTTTTCTTTTAAAAAGCAGACGTAACAATATCATCTAACCAGATATCATTAAACTATACAATTTTACGATGCCTATGTACTAATGTGACTGAGCTGGATCCACCATTGTTTAATTAATCAAGTATTTATTTTTGATGGTTTATTGATTTGTTATTTAAAGTGACAATAATGGGTTATAGTATAGTGTTACCATGGGCATATTTTAGATTATGGCTAAAAATCTATATCGTCTCATTGTTTTTGTCTCCTCAGGACTCTCTCCATGCTTTAATGGCCACTCTTAGTGCATCCAATCCGTTCTTCATTCGCTGCATTAAGCCCAACATGGAAAAGGTCACTTTCCTTGTATTAAGCATATCTTTTCTCTAACTGACATTAATGTCCCTCTCTTTTGTCATTCTCTTTCTTTCTCTATCTCTCTTTTAGGGTTTCTGTTGTTTAGAGTCTCTAAAGGCTAAACCTTTTTTTGTCCCTCTAGAATCCAAATGTGTTTGACCCCGAAATTGTCCTGAACCAGCTAAGATATTCAGGGATGTTGGAGACGGTGAAGATTCGCCGTGCTGGGTTCCCCGTTCGAAGAACATTCAAAGATTTTTTCCTACGGCATGTTGTCCACACTAATCAAGTCCAGTTGTATCATTTTCTACTGATATATTCAGTTGTTTCTATTTTGTCTCATACTTATTTGCCCTATTTTTGTGGTCAGGTATAAAATCATCTTTAAGGACAAGGTGCCGGCAGCAGGGGACGATAAAAAAAGAAGCACTGATCTTTTAACGAAATACGATAAGACTAAGAAAGAGTGGCAGCTGGGAAAGACCAAGGCAAGTTTTTGTGAAAAAGTCTTTAATATGCCTAGATGTCACGCTTAGTTTAAACCAGATATTAATAAACAATATAGAAAGACAAAATACCCTTTGTTTTATTCTCCCTGTTTGAAAAGGAATCTGAACTAAGAAAAACGTTGATGATGATAATGATGCGATTGCTTCTTAAGTGTCAGATTGGTTCAATCACAACATTTGAATAACATGGTGGCACAACTGTGGACAACTTACAAAACCTGAAATTCACACCTCCCTGCTGTGACATCACGTGAAAATCAGCACAGATTTTTTGCAAAAAACAATTAAGAAACTCCACAGGTCGGGTTCATGCTTAGGTAAAATTTCCGCATGGGTGAAGGCATTACAGGTTACATTACAGGTTTCTGGAAGAAGAGTTTGTGTCGCAGAGATAAACCTGTTTTTCTATTAAAAGAAGGGGAAAAAAACAATCCAAACTATGAAGTACGGGGGTGGCTGTTTGAGGTTATGTAAGGGTTCTGCTGCAGGAGGGACTTGTGCAATTTGTAGAAATAATGGACTTTATTTGATTTCAAAGTGGATCTAGGTCAACAGAGTCAGTGTTTTTTGTGTAATCATCACAAAGCATTGATCTCTGCCCCAATTTTTGGGGGCAGATCTGAAAAAGCTTGTATGAAAACTGTGACTTACAAAGCTGTCCCTGTTACAACAGTTCTGTTGCGCAGAAATGTGTGAGCTGACTCATAAAGTAAATTCTAACATTTGAATTGTAACAACTCTAAAAACATCTGGTAAACCTGACCTACATAAAACAAGAAAGGTTCATGTTGGACAACAAGGAAAAAAAAGTTTTTGTGTCTTTTTGTATGTAGTAAAATCTCTTATTAACTGTTTATGATACATTTTTGATCCTCAAGTTTTTATTAGGATCATTATTCTTTATATTACCGTTTCCTCTCTGTTGCTCCTATAGGTGTTCATGAAAGAGTCTTTGGAGCAGCATTTGGAGAAAGACAGGGATGAAATCCGGCGTCAAGCTGCCATGATAATCCGAGCCCATCTACTCACTTTTTCTGCAAAGCAAGTGACGTTTTACATTCTGGACTGATGATAATCCCCCTTAATCGTTTTTTTGTGTTGGTTCCAATTCATTTCCCCCTGCTTTTTCTCACAGGAAGCATTTCAAACAGGTGCGCTCCAGCATTGTTGTTCTGCAGAAACACCTGCGGAGGCACATCCAGAATAAACAGTTCAACAAGAAGCGTAAGGCAGCGCTGGTGCTTCAGAAACACAGGCGAGGTCAGGTAGCCCGAGCCCGCGTTCGAGAACTCAAAGAAGAGAAGAAGAAGAAGGAAGAAAAGCAACGGAAGAAAGAAGAGGGGGAGAAGAAAGACATCACTACGGAGGAAGAAGAAGAGGATAATGAAGAAGAAAACAAGGTAAAATCATGATAGGGAAATACAACAAGATCCGATTTGTAAATCTAATTACAGAGCTCAAGCTCAGATTAAAATCTATAAGAACCCAAGTATCAGATCCTGCAACAGATTATCAATTGGATTCAAGTCTGCAGTTTGACTAGATAATTCTAAAAATCAAATCGGCTTTAATTTCAGAAATCCCAGGTCTGACCTCAAGTGTTTTGAAGCATTTAACAGATTGTAGGATGTCTCTGTGGTTGCCTCCATTCACCTTTCATCATCTCTTATAAACTTGTTGGTCTTTGTGAAAAGCCTCACCACAGCATGATGCTGCCAATACCATGTTTCACTGTGCGTATGTTGTGTGGGTAAATTTGGTCTCTTTGGACCTTAGGGCCTTCTGGCACATTTTCCACAGTTGTGTCATACTCCTGTTTTTGAATGTTTAACGCCTAATATATTGTTTTAAAACCTAACATTGGTTTGAAAATGAACCTCAATGTTTTTGTTTAGCAATGCTCTCCCTAAATCTTGAGGCCTTGAAGCTGGATCATAATAGAGATTAAATTATAAATAAATTGACCTTATCTAATAATCATGTGACTTTTGAATGCCACTGCTGGTGCTGGATTTCATTTAGGGTTATCAGGTCAAAAGTGACTCAATATGTATGCACATCTCCCTTTTCCAAAATGTGGTTTAGCCATTTTTTCTTTTCCTTTCACATGACATGTACCTTAAGCAGGAAAGACAGACGGATGACAGTTTAAAGTGGTAAAAGTTTGAGTCACATAGTTAAACACTGTTCCCTTTTCCTTTCTTTTCCCGCCTCAAGGATGAAGCTCGTCAAATGGAGGAGATACTCCAGCTGGAAAGAGAGATCGAACGCCTGCAGAAGAAGCGAGAGGACGAGGTGTCGCAGCTGTGCGAGTCCTCCAAACAGGAACTACAGTTACGTCGGGATGCTGAGCTCAAGCGGATGAAAAAGGCGGCATCCCGGAAGGCAACAGAGCTGATCGACCTCCTGAACTTCAGGGGTGTGGATCCTTCTGTGGAAGCAGTTGGAGCCAAGCCTGTGGTGGAGGTGAAAGTCGCAGCAGGGGCGAGCACAGCTGGAGGGGCATCTAAGGAAGAGGATGTAGACGAAGGCTTCCATGCTGAGGAGGAGTGCATCCCCCTGCCAGACTTCCCTCCGCCTGCTGAGTCTGATGCTCCCATAGATCAAGACATCTTAGTTCATCTCCCTCCTCCTCCACCTGCTTTTGCAGAGGGAACGGTTCCCCCTGCACCATCGCCTACGCCTACGCCTCCTCCTCCGCTTCCAGCGGACAGCATCCCGTCTGCTGGAATTCCTCCTCTACCCGGAGACGGGGCAACCGTCCCTCCACCTCCACCACCACCACCTCCTCCAGAAGGGGGAGAGACAAAAGAAGAAACAAAAACAGAGCCAGAGAGGAAAGTGAGCATGGTGGAGAGCCTCGGGGATGGAGAGGAGCCCATCTACAGCATGCCGGCTGATACCGAGTCAGACTATGACCAGGAAGATGAGGAGGGGTCTGTCAATGCTGGAGATGACAGCTCGGTGTCCGGAAGCAACCGAGGGAGCGCCGCCGCAACCGACGAGGAGCATACGAGGAAATCCACCTGCACCAACGCCAGCATCGAGTCCTACAGAGGCAGCTCTGACTCTGTGAGGACACACACTTACTCGCATCCTCACATGCGCGCACGCAGACATGTATGAGCAGCTATACAGTCAATCGTTTGTTCCTTGGTCACTCTTCTGATAAACTCACGTTGCCTCATATTACTTTATGTTATCAGTAACCTTAAAATAAGTAGTTTTTTTGTCTGTTTGACACTGCAGTACGCAGACAGCGACGATGAACATGATGGCATGATGGATACTGACGAAGAGGTGACGAATGGCCGAGTGACTTTACTCAATGGAAATGGGCCACCATATTTCCATGGCTACCTCTACATGAAGGGTGTGTTTGTTTTACCTTACATATTTGTCATTTTCCCATGTTATTACTTGGGATCCTGCACTAGCCCGGTTAAAAGCAGTCTGCACAGTAATAACAGGAAACATCCAGCGAGAAAGGCTAGCTATGTTTGCTATCCTCTCACTAATTCATAATGGTTTAGGGACGCCCAAAGGAGTCATAGTTTAAAATTGCTGGCAATGAAAAATTATGAGACTGCTTCAAATCTCTTCTCTAACCCAAAAAAACTGAGTCACAAGTTTTCACCTACAACCTTTAACCTGGTAGTAAAAACCCTCACAGTTTGTTTTGATTTAAATATCTCCTCATTACACATTACAGAATGCCGGTATAATCAATATCTTCATGTTTATAATTTTTATATACCTAAAAGTATCTTATAGCCTCTTATTTTACACACAGCTCTGTTCATTTATGTGTCTGTGTTTATGCATAAATGTACAGTTTAGCCTGAAATTGTCATATGCCTGTTAGAGTTAGGTTGGAAGTAAACTTTTGATATCAACGGGTATCTTATACATCTTATATTCATGTAGATTTATTACAATCATTTAATGACTTCTCATCATCTTTTAAACATGCCTTATCCTTTCTTTCACAAACAGACTTTGTTGTTGATTTAAAATCATTTTAAACAACAACTTTACCAGCAAACAAATTGCACAAAGCAAACAAAGAAATAAAATTAAAATAGGCAACAGATAGGTGTAGTAAAGACCTGTCCCATTGTAAAATTATTGCACAGAAATAATTTGTTAAATTTACCATCGGTTGTAATTGCAGTCTCAAAAGAATTATTACATTGTTCAAAAAGTCATTTATAAGCCTGTTCCCTTTATTTTTACAGACTAAGCCTTATCAAACCTCTTTTCTGTCTTATATAGCAATGTTGTTCTTTTGTAAATGCTCCAATGGAGCCATAATTCATAAGTTATCTTTGTTTGAAAATGCCTTGAGTAAAGCCACTCTTCGGGATATACATTTTTTCTGTGTCAGTATGTCTTCTGTGTTCCTTCAGCTGGTCTGATGATCCCGTGGAAGAGGCGTTGGTGTGTGCTAAAAGACGAGACGTTCATGTGGTTCCGGTCCAAGCAGGAGTCCTTGAAGTCTGGCTGGCTCTACAAGAAGGGAGGAGGACTGTCCACTCTTTCCCGGAGGTTGTTGTAGTCACTACTGAGCTCAGCCTGCATGCTAATGAAAAAACACTCTGCACTCGTGTCTACTGAAAGAAGAGTTTAGTACAATCTAATCAATTCAACATATTATGAAATCGTTCTAATTGACGGTTTTCATACTAAGGAACTGGAAGATGCGTTGGTTTGTTCTGCGAGACAGCAAACTGATGTACTATGAGAATGACAGCGAGGAGAAGCTGAAAGGAACCATTGACATCAGAGCAGCCAAGTATGAACCTGAACCTCCAAGTCATACAGTAGTCATTGCACCTTGTTTAAACCTTCAGCTCAGCCGCAGCTTTAAGACAATTGGTTTGCTCATGATTCTGCAGGGAGATCGTTGATAACCATGAAAAAGAGAACGCTCTGAACATCGTGACAGACGAGAGAACGTACCAAGTGTTTGCTGAGTCGCCAGAAGATGCAAGGTGTGACACAGAGCATTCTGCAAAAAATGTTATCAGGTCCCTTTAAAAAAATAAAATAGAATAGTAGCATGTAATTGAATGTTCTCTTTGCCCATGTAGTGGATGGTTTAATGTGCTTAGTAAGGTGAGAGTGTGCACTCCCGAACAGCTGCTGGACATGTCCCATGAGCAAGCCAATCCTAAAAATGCTGTTGTAAGTTTTTATATGTGCATACTAATAAATTAATCAGCTAATGTCAACTTAATTTGTGTTCCCATTTAACTTTTTCTGCCTTCTTTAACTTTTATCCAGGGAACTCTTGATGTAGGTCTGATTGACTCTGTTTGTGCGTCAGACAACCCTGATCGGTAAGCCTGAGCAGTCAAAACACAACAAATCAAAATGCATAAACCTCCATTGGGCAACAAAAATATGCCAAAAACAGAGAAATAGAGTGATAGAAAAAATTGTGGATGACAAACCACATTATTAATTTTACTTATTTGGTTTTTGAAGAGTGATCAGGTTTTACTGCAACTACCTGGAAAGATAAGGAAATATTATGCCTTTGTTAACCCAACAAGAAAAACATGCTACTCATTGTAACTGGCCTCAAAAGCAAAGAAATAACAAATAATATCAGATCAACAAAGACATTCAAGAAGAGAGAATAATTTTTTATGGGAAAAACCTTCATTGTGACCAAGGAACTCTTTTAAGTGTCTTTTGTAAAGGATTTAACTTGGGCTACCAGTGCTAACTCTGTTTAAGAAACAAATATAAACTAATATTTTAAAAGAGGTGCCAGGACTGGGCTGCATATGACTTGTTTAAAGTTATTTCCAAACCTTTTTATAGCTTTCCATAAGCAAAGATGTTTATATCCAATTTGAAAGTTTTGGCCACAACTGTGAAGATTGATATGAAGCTTGAAAATGGCTGAGAAGAGCCAATAATTAACAGGTGTGGTTTCCTGTAGAAAAGATCCAATTTAACAAATTGTAGATGTTAATAAAAGCTTAGAAGACGGTCTTTTTAAAGAAAGGTCACACCACTTTTTGCAGCCCGAATTCGTTTGTCATCATTACGGCCAACCGGGTGATCCACTGCAACAGTGACACACCCGAGGAGATGCACCATTGGATCAGTCTGCTGCAGAAACCAAAAGGAGATGCCAGGATAGATGGACAGGAGTTCCTTGTCCGGGGTAAGAGTATCAGAAATATTCAAATAAAATAAATTCCTCCAAATAAATTCTTTATATCTTTAATTTCTGTAACATAATATTTGAATTCACATTTTTGAGCCATTCAACCTTGAAATGAAGCAAATCACATTTGTGGGAAAGAAAAGTGTGTTTTTAATTCCTATGGGAACACATCTGTAATTTTTTAAAGGATTAAAGGACACTATGTAAGGAGCCATTGTAAATAGATCACCTGTTGTCTTCCCCTTTCATCATCTTGCAGGATGGCTTCACAAGGAGATGAAGACAAATGCTAAGAGCACGTCCCTAAAGCTGAAGAAAAGGTGGTTTGTTTTGACCCTAAACTCCCTAGATTACTACAAGAGCGCAGAGAAAAACTCGTCCAAGATGGGGACTCTGGTCCTAAACTCCCTCTGCTCTGTCATCCAGCCGGATGAACGGGTCCACAGGGAGACTGGTGAGCAATGGGAAGCTGCAGAGAGGGCATCAGACACAGCAGTTCAGGATATATACAAGGCCTTTGTTTGTCTTCTGACTGGAAATGGTTTTATATCATAAATAGTGATTACATCGTGTCTTTGTAGGGTACTGGAATATTATTGTATATGGAAGGAAGCATTGCTATCGCCTATACACTAAAATGTTGAATGAGGCAATGAGATGGACGGCGGCAATCCTGGGAGTCATAGAAAGCAAAACCCCGATCGAAACTCCGACTCTGCAGCTTATCAGAGATATCAAGGTGAACCAAACTCACTGTAATGGTGAACACGAAATATGTGAGCTGATGTCTGTGTTCAAGATCAGAGTTTCTTCTTTGCTTTCTCAGGAGAACAGTGTGAACCCAGAAATAGTAGAGCAGATGTACCGGAGAAACCCTATCCTGAGATACACACAGCATCCGCTGCACTCGCCTCTGCTGCCGCTGCCTTATGGAGAGGTCACCAGCTGTGAGTGCCACCGTTTGAAAGACACACTTTTTTGATTTGGTCCCTACTGCTGTGCACTTGTCCATATTCATGCATGTGATGCTTGTTTCATATTATATGTATAAGTCTTTCTCCTTTTCTGTTTTACTCTCTTTCCCTACATAAATTGTCTTTAAATCAGTACATAGGCATCAGGGTTACGCCAGTCTGCAGGATGAGGCAGTGAGAGTTTTCAATTCACTGCAGGAGATGGAAACATTGGCAGACACTGTGCCCATCATTCAGGGCATCCTGCAGACCTGCCAGGATCTGCGACCTCTCAGGGATGAGGTACCTTTTTGTTCTAATAAAATGTTTGTTTGTTTTTTTGTCAGGGAAAATTAATGACTTGGAGCAAATAAAGCATCGCAAATGTATCTTTTTTTTTTATACTTATCGTGTTAAAAACACAAATGGATATGTGTGTAACCAGAAACTGATAGATGGTTTTCTAATTGTGTATAAAATTAAACATGTAAAATCTTTAACACAGAGCAATTGCATGTATAGTTATATTTAGTTATTGTTTCCAGCTTGGGACAAATAGTTTTCTAACTCTGATCAATTTATTTATTCCTGCTGAAAAAAAGCATCAAAGCAGCATAATGTATTCAACACCACATTTCACCATGTTCCTTAATCCTTTCACCATCCCTTACATGCCACATTGGATATCTTGGGACTTTTTCCTAGCTTTGACTTCCTTTGACATCCATCAACAGATTCTCCCACCTGACTTGTGGATCTTAGCAGCTTTCTCAGAGTCCCCATGGGTGTTACATGCTACATAATGTTCTTGTTTGGCCCTTCAGTTTAGGTGGCATTCCTTATCTCGTATTTATGTAGATGTGATTTACTCTTTTTAATTCACAATTATGGGGCTACACTCCCAGGGAAGTTTAAACCTCTGACTAAATTCACTGTTCCTGTCCTGTTGGAAAGTGACCCAGTTTTGTGTTACTTATAATCTTCAAGTGTCTTCTTGTGTTGATGGACTTCTTCATCACAGCAGAAAAAAATACATCCCATAGCAGGATGTTGTGTTCCTTTGTAATATAATTTACATTTGCAGGTCAAATGTTTAATTTTAGTCCTCTTATGGGACCGTTTGTGCCTTTCTCTGTTGAAAAGTGTGAAATGGTTTAAGGGGTGTAAATTCTTTTGTAAAACAATGTGAACCTATTCTCTACGACTATAAATTCTCCCTTGTCTATTAGGTTTATTGTCAGGTTATCAAGCAGACCAATTATGTGCCTCAGCCTAACAGCCCAGCCAATCTGGCACACTGGCACCTGCTCACCTGCATGAGCTGCACCTTCCTGCCCAGTCGAGCCATCCTCAGATACCTCCGCTTCCACCTTAAACGGTATGGCTTTTCAACAGGAATCTCATGCCTTTGATTCATGAAACCAGCTGGTATGAAATCACAGATTTTATGTATGTTTGTGACTCAGGGTACGGGAACGTTTCCCTGGCACCGAGATGGAGCGGTATGCAAGCTTCATTGGGGAATCCCTGAAGAAGACCAAGACTCGTGATTTTGTACCATCCCAGGAGGAAATCGCCGCCCTGCTGCTGAGACAGGAGATGAGCACCACTGTGTACTGCCATGGAGGAGGCTCCTGCAAGATCTCTATTAACTCGCACACTACAGCAGGAGAGGTGTGTTCTAAGAGATGTACAGTTATAATACTATACTGTACATCTCTGGAGTGTTTTACTGCAGACACACAACTTGATTGGTCAGTTTTACAACTTTGGATTATTTAAAAGGAATACCATCACAGTATTGTGGCGTATTTTTTTTATTCCCTTCTTTAATGTTTCCTATTATAATACAGTACGCTATATTGAATTAAAAGGAAACTAATTTAAATTTTTTTGTTAGGTCAGGTTAAATCAAAGTGTAAAACAAAGTATAAGACAAAAAAATAAGTCAGGATTCAGCAAGGAAAGTCTTTGCTTTGTGCATCTCAATAATAAATAACCCCATAAAACGTTGGATTTTTTGCTGCTGCAGGTTGTTGAGAAGCTCATCAGAGGTCTTGCCATGGAGGACAGTAAGAATCTATTTTCTCTGTTCGAACACAACATTTTCACAGACCAAGCACTGGAGAGCCGAGTGATTGTGGCGGACGTTCTGGCCAAGTTTGAGAGGTGTGTCAACCTATTGAAAGAATACTATTCAACTAAGATGCTTTTTGGACCTGAGCTTCATTCTTAGCAGTCTATTGTGGTGGGTTCGCTTTGTGCAATTAGCCAATGTTTCTCTTTTTTTTTGTTTGTTTGTGTCAAGACTGGCAGGCAGTGAAGAGGATGAGGATGAGTGGAAATTGTACTTTAAACTGTACTGCTTCCTGGATGTAGAGAGCATGCCCAAAGAAGGAGTGGAGTTTGCATTTATGTTTGAACAGGTGGGTTTTATCTCAAATCGGTGAAACTGCTCTTTAAACTTTGCAAAAACACAACGTCCTTAAGGATTTTTTATATTTTTCGTCTAATTGCACCCACAATTGCAAACCACTTCATTGTAGTTCTGCAGTAGCCATAGGATTAGGGTCAAATTCTGGTTTCATATGAATCAGGAGCTTGTGAATAGTTTCCTAATGCACTGTAGGTAATTTATTCCTTCTGATGTAAATATCTGACTTTTAACTTTTTTTAGCATTTTAGGAATCCACAAATATTTACCAGATAGAAATATTCCTCAGCAGAGCTTGAAGTTTTGATGGTACCTTGGCCAAGTGACATGAGAGAGAGAGATTAAAGAAATTAGTCTTATAGATATGCAAAACTCCTAGTGATTTTGTAAATCAGGAGCTTTTTCATTTGGCCCTGAAATACATAATGTCCAATTTACATTAGAATTTGCCCAAAATAAAATAAAAATGGAAGGAGAACTTCAAAGCTTTTCCAGTTATTGTATAAACTGGAGTTTTACTTTCACTTTTAGCTTTTGCAAGGTAAAAAAAACAGATGTTCAAAATAAAGATTTAAATGTTTTCTAGATCATCATTGTATTTTTTTTTCTGTCAGGCTCATGAGTCTTTAATCAGTGGCCACTTCCCAGCTTCAGAGGAGACTTTGCAGCACCTGGCAGCTTTACGTCTCCAGTATCTCCACGGCGACGGGGCGGGGAGGGCCGGATGGAACCTGGGAAGCGTTTATCCAATCGGACGCCTCCGCAACCGCATCTTGCAATCTACCAAACCGGGGGTGGGTGTGGCAGGAGGAGCTGGGTCAAGAGGCAGTGGAGGAATCGGAGACATGATCGGCACCATCGGGGGACAAGGCGGGACGGGGTCCAGTACGGAGAAGCGAAAGACTCCAACCTTCAGGGATTCTTCCCTCAGGAAAAGTAAAACTGGTTCACTGAAGAAGCAGAAGGTACGGCTTTGTAATAACACATCAGCATTAACGAAAAACCGGGAGAAAGATGCCAGTGCTAATGTGTTAATTGTTCACAGGTAATATTTCAACATCAAAACAATACCTTTGCATTAGATGATTTACGACTTCTTTTTTAAATGTTGAATGTTTCAAATCTGTTTAGATTCTGGATATCTCAGATCATTCAAACCTCCTCAGATAAAATATATCAGGACATAAGACATTTAAGAAAACAGAAAGAAACAGTTATATTACTCTGCTAAAAATGGATAACAGGGAGTCAGGCGGAAGAATTTGCGTTTTTAGTGTTAGACAGAAAACAATTACTATTGATAATCACGGTAATAAATAAATTGAAGGGTAATTTTTATAACTCTTACAATTAAACCTTGAGTTTACTGTTCGTGTTAGTTTCACAACAATTCACTCTCAAAACAAAAAACTAAATTCAATCAAAACTCTAACACTTAAAAATAAAATGGCTCGCAGTGAGTAATTATCCACCATCCCTAAAGCAGGTTTTAATGCTTTACCCATTTGGAAGTCTTTCTGTGTAAAAAATATTAAAAAGGCCCCTTTTCTATTTTGTATGCGTATTTTCTCGTTAACTCTTTGAAAAACAAAGAGGTTTTTCATAGAAATCTTGTGGTACTCCTGATAAGCGGGAACAGGTCATATAAATGAATAGATGTGTGATACACATGAGATCGAATCTTTTAAAAACTGTCTATTTTTTTAGAGCGGGCTTTTCGGTATCTTAACTTCCCCTGGATTGTCTTTTCTGTTGCTCGCATTGGTTTGCTAACACCATGACAGCTTTCAAGTGATTCATGGGACGTTTCAGGTGGAAGGAGAGCAAAAGCTGGAGATGTGGTTGAAGGAGGAGACATCTGCGACGCGCACCAGCATACTGGAGAAGTGGGCGCGTCTGCAGGGCATGCCTCAGCACCAGGCCATGCTGAAGTACATGAGCATCATCAAGGAGTGGCCTGGATATGGCTCCACTCTCTTCGATGTGGAGGTGAGAATTTAAAAAAAAGCCTGATTTCATAGACATCATGATGATTAGGTATTTAAAAAAAAATCAAAAATGTCTTCTCCTGGCAGTGTAAAGAAGGAGGTTTCCCCCACGATCTGTGGCTGGGCGTGAGTGCTGACAACGTTTCTGTGTATAAACGAGGAGAACCGAAACCGCTGGAGACGTTCCAGTATGAGCACATAACCTTCTTTGGAGCTTCACAACCTTGTACCTATAAGATCATTGTGGATGAGAGAGAGATGTACTTCGAGACTTCACAGGTGAGATTTCAGGATTTAACTACCACATCGGTTCCCACTTGGGCTGCAACAAAATATTTTGAATATTAAACTTGGGTCAATTTGACTTAAGTGTGTCTAGAGCTTTTTTTTCCTCCAATCACCAAATATATTAACGTGTATTGACCAGCAGCGAAACAACATTACACGCAGTACCAGAAGTAACGCTTTGCATCAAAATCGAACCAATGAGCAGTAATAAGGATTTACTTTTTGATCACATAACCTTTTCCAGTTAGATGTCTTTTTATCAGCCCAAGAAAACAGGTTTTAATAAATTGATTTAAAATGTAAACTTACAATATGACAGTTAGTACATGTTAACCCCTCAAAAGTACAAAAAAAGTGAATAATCAAAGCTACTTACGTTGTATTAAATACACATATAACATGTTTGTGAGATGAGATTCTGAGATCAGTGTATTGATTCTGACAACTTACTTTTTCCAAAATCTGAGGTATGTGTCCTCAGATATTTCAGTTAAGTTATAATAGAAAGGTTTAAACTTAAAGAGCATCTCACTACCTCAGTCATTCAAGCTGAAATCTGTTACCAACTGAATTCTCACTGAAGGCATTCTGCACCTACATCCACCAATATTTGTAAAATAAAAATAGTGTACAGTATAACAGCCGTTCTGAATACAAATCGATCTAATCTAGATGCGACAAATGTTCTCTGGTCACTTCGTATTTCAACTTGTTTAAGTCAATGTTGGACTCTGTATGTCAAATAAGTCAAGTAAAAACTCTAACTTTATGCATTATGTGCATCTACTGTTGAAGTGTATACTTATATAATACTGTAGCTTGTGTTTATGCCTTACAATCTTACTCGTTTGAAACATTGAGAAGCAAAAAAATAAATAAATATAATAGTAGACAGACTAGGTTTCATCAACCTCAATATCTATGTAACGACACACAGACACCAATTGACTGAACATCCATTGAAGACTTTTTCTTTTGCCATGGGGTTGCCCCTTAGTCTGGGTCACCCTGGCAAAGCTCTACATGTTATATCAAAACTATTCATTGTTGGTAGGAGATTAGCAGACTTTTATTTTGAGAAATAGACGGTCCAAATAAAGTATTTTGCCTTGACAGGTTGGTGAGATCACTAAGATCATGAAGGCCTACATCAACATGATGGTGAAGAAACGTTGTAGCATCATGTCAGTGACCAGCGTGGGCAGTTCATGGGCCAGGTGATCACCAAACCACGGACCTTGGTTTATCTATCCATCCATCAGCAACAGGTTCCTTCTTCGGGCCACGTCGGTGTTTGGGGTCAAGTGTTTATTTCTTGATGAGGGAAGTTGTAGCAGCCATCAGACAGAAAAAGGATAGGTCCCTTAAAATGAAAAGTTGTGAAAAGCAAAATCGCGAAAGACAAAAATTAAGCCAAACGTGAAGTCTTCTTGTCCTATTTGGGATAAAAACAAGCATGGCAGTGAAAACAATAGTTTTGGACATTCACCAGATGTAAACACCACCCCAGGAGTAGTAATGCATGTGGATGTTCAAGCACACCACAAACTGTTCCGTTTTACATTACTCTGGCAAAAAAAAAAAAAAGACAAAAAGCACAAATTAGCCATCCTCCCAACACACTGCCAGGCAACACATAAGCCACACCATCTATTTATTTGCCTCTTCTTCTGATTTTTATTCTCTCTCTTTCTCTTAATTCTCATGGTATCTTTTTTAAGTAGCTATCATGCTCTTAAGATTTCAATCTTCTTCTTGCTTACTTTTTTTGGATGTTCTTTCCAGTCGTTTCTGTTCAAGGTCAGCAGTGTTACTTTTGAGTAAAATTACTTAAAATGAATTGCCCCACATTGTGTTTTCATGATTACTCGGTAGTGCCACCATGTGGCCACGAGAAGACAAAAAAAACACAGCAAGGGCAAGTGGAGTTTTATGAAGGGGTATAAGGCTGTTCTGTGGAAGTGTGCTTGATATTTGGAGTAAGTGGAGAGTTTATGGATGTTTGGCTCTACAAAATAAAATGTATTTATGTGAAGATATAACACAGCCTGCATAATTCTGTATAGTCAACAATATGTGCACATGAATTAAACAAATGTATCAATTTGTATGAATCACACACATATTGCTTATTGTTTTTTTTTGTATTTTATTTGCTGCAAAGCCTTTAGAAGCCATACCTATCACAATGTGAAGCCTGTCATGTAAAATACATGCAGAATATCAATATTATAATGACCACTGTGTCTCTGGGTATTATGATGCAAATGCTGTGCACCGAGTGTGAGTCACTGAGAAGTAAAAATGAGCAGAAAGCAGCAGGCGAAAGTGTGGCTGGCTGCTATACGGGTCGTTTCTTCAGAGTTATCGAAAGGTCTACCATCACGTTGTTTACAGGAGTTATTCCCCCACTTTAACTAATGTCATAGTTTTGAAATTGGAACCAAATGGAGGCAGAACAGGAGACAGAAGAAAAAGTGAATTTAATTGAATAACCAATAACCTAAACTTTCACTAAAGCGCAAAGACATCAAACCAGGCGACAAGGAGAGTGAATAGGGCGACAAACATAAGTATCCAGCATGGGAGACGGGTAAAATAATAAAGCGTTTGATTAATTGATCAAGAAAAGGTGGTTGATTGGTAATGACGCGGGTCTGAGAGGAAACTAGGCAGGCTGAGAAAAGAAGGTAATTTAACACAAAGAGCGTTTGGATGGAAATTCACAATAATCAAAGGAAGAAAAAAACGAGATGGAAATGCAAAAAACCTGTTAGCAAAGTGAAGGGATTAAAAAAATCGAACATAAAGCAAGTTTAAAACAACAGAGGAAACTAATGAAGGAGATCTGGATGAATAAAGATAAAGAAAAACCTAAAACACGCGACTGAGGGTCATGACAGTATGGTGTTGTCCAGATGGAGTTCAGGACACATTGATAAATCATCATATGGCAATATAACCAAACGAGAGAGGAAGAACTAAAATCAGTTTCCCTCAAAAGTTGAATACTATTTAAAAATGGAGTGTGGCATGGATTGGATCATTCTTTGGTTATGCTTAGGTGTAAAGTCCAAATATCTGTAATGGCAGCCTTTAGTTCATTCAAATTGTTGACTCTAGCTTGTCTATTCATAGTCTTGACAATACTCCATAGATTCCTTAAGTGGTTTAGTTTCATCAAAAATAAAACCAAAGTCACTGAACCTGTATTAGCAGGGAAGGCAGAGTACTAACATCTGACCTGGGTCCCCCAATCATCACTGACTTCTGGAAAATTCTTACTGAACCTCTTTTGTTTGGATTCTTTGTTCTTTAAGTCTTTCTTTAGACTCTGGGATATGGATTTATAAATGAAATGCACCTGGGAAAAAATAGTACTTTGGAGAATTGAGCAACACTCCAGTCCTTTTTTTAGTCTTTAGTCCAGGTAAGTCACTACTGTAATCTTTGATTCAGAAGTGGCTTAACGCTGCATTTATAGTCCTTTTCTGGATGTGTCTGTGTGTGGTGTCTCTTAACTGCATTGATTTAACTGTGAATCTCTACCAAGCTCTAGAAAATGATTAGCTTCACAAACCATTGAAGACTGCAGTTATTTGTGTTGATTTCAAAGCTTTTTTCCTTCCACTAAACCTAATGATTATATAATCTTGGACTTTGTGAAGAGCCCTCTTATAGCTTACCACAAAATGACCCATGATAGTGTCAGTCACCAACTAACATTTATGTGGTAATTTTTTTTCACTAGACTTATGTGATATTCAAATTACGTGAGACTGAATTTCAATCAATTTGCCACTTCACTCACTGAATTTAATTCTTCAACAAAATAAACCTTTTGCTTTTCTTTCGATTTATTGATACACATGTGAACAAGCTCCTGTTTGTGTTTCCAGTCTGGTTATGAACATGTCAACTTAAAAATGTGTTGTCCATAATTATATTATTATTGTAAAATAATCTTTATATTAGCTGTCCTTAAATGTGATATCTGGATTGCTGCTGTGTGGGTGAGTGTGTTGATAGTTTAAAGCAAACGGTTGGGAACTGGAAATAAGAAAAGAGAAGCTGTTGCACTGAGTGTATTCTTTAAAATAAGATGTATTTATATGAACACTTTTTACAAGGAACTATGTTGTAATTGTGAGTTTGCGTAAGAAAAAAAAAAGCATGGGATTTTACAGGGGGAGAGTATGAAGTTTATTTATTACTCGATGTGTTGTCTACATTTTATTGTCTATTGGGAGGTAGCTGGAAACATCCTGAGTCATTTGAGTTTTAGAGCCACCAGATTTGGTTACTCAGGGTGCCGATACAAAGGGTGGACAGGAAGGATTTAAAAGCACCAGTTTTACGTGATTTTAGCGATTAGGGGTGGCAGAAGGAGGGGCTTGCTTATTGCGCTATAAATGCAAAAAAAATGCATTGGGAGGAGCCGGTGTGAGGAGCACGTTAAAGTCGCTTTGTTTTTCTAAGAAGTTGTGAAACGGGTCTGTCGGGTGAACTGTGGCTAGATGCAACAACGATTACTTCTTACTAGACATTTCTAGTTTTAAAACATTGTACTGTTCGGTACCGTTTGTAAAATGTATTCACCTGACCTTTAGTGGAAATAAAGGTTATGATTACAAATGCTTTGATTTTTAGGCTTTTAACACAACCTATTTGCAGCAGATGGAAAAGTTTTACAT
This sequence comes from Orestias chungarensis, assembly GCA_032876305.1. Taxonomy (NCBI): domain Eukaryota; kingdom Metazoa; phylum Chordata; class Actinopteri; order Cyprinodontiformes; family Cyprinodontidae; genus Orestias; species Orestias chungarensis. Next base: position 183,891 of record JAVLVB010000369.1, on the reverse strand, counting down.
ATTTGTTGCTTATCTTAAGGGGTCACAATGACAACAATGTTGCAAAGATAAAACCAAGGGTAATGTGAATTTTTAAAACTTCTAACAATGCCCTGTTAGAACACCTAAAAACTTTCCATGCTGTTTTGATAAGTAGATTCCTTTAACTGTAGGTTTAAAATTACTCAAAAAAACCTAATAGCCACAAATAATTAAATATACAAACTAGTCTTAAGTGACTCAGGCAAAAATATGCTCCAAAGTTTGATTTAATTTCCTAAGCCATAATTGTGGAGCCACCTGGATGCGATCCATGTGGCTGATTTTATTGGTTTACAGTGAAAAACTCACCCTGCAGCTGCTGAAGTGAGATTGGCTTGTGGAACAAAGGGATTCGAAATTAAAAGGCTACAGTATGTGATCACAAATCTGTCTTCAAGGGCAACTTCATCACAAGGGCTCCTGTTATCAGCCGCAGGCGGCCAAAGCTGGGCCTGTCATCCTGTTCTGCTTTTTTAATCATCGTTACAAAGTGAATCTTTCTGCTTTTTGGGGGGTAAAAAAAGGAGAAAGAGAAAAGAGATGTATGTGTGTGTTGTTTCTTTTTTATTTGTAAATGGCTTTACAAAAGTATGCTTTAATAAATTATTGGAAACTGTATTAATTGTCAATGTCTCATTTGTGTACTTTATAAATAAAATAAAAAGACTGCGGAAGCAATTTCAAATTGTTTGGCTGCAAATGAAATTAACTTGATATGACATATCAAGTGTATTAGAACAGCTCTTACTGTAACCTTGTAAAAAGAAAAAAAAAAGCTTTATCATGACAACATTCGCAATAATGTGAGTCCTTATTTGCATTCGCAGTAAAAACCTGCTGTCGCGTATCAACCTTCCAGTTTGCTCAGGTCTTCTGTATTTCAGCTTACTCTGAATACCCAGGACCAGAACCAAACATGGAGAAGCAGTGATCAGATTTTATGGTCCTCTAATCTGGAACAAATTCCCAGAAAACTGCAAATCAGCTGAAAAACTGAGATGTTTTCAACCGCAGCTATAAACCCACTTGTTTAATGTTGCCTTTGATTAATACCAATCTAGAACAGTGAGTAGTGCTGATTGTCCTTGATGGGGGTTGATAACAAAATTAAAAGCTTCTACATCATGTTTTTAATCGTGTAAAGCACTTTGAACGGCCCCACAGCTGAAATGGGCTATTCAAATAAACTTGATCTGTGTACAGAAACTAAAAGCTTATATTTAATCCTAAGGGATCATAACAAAAAACTTTGATTTTTTCACAATTTATAATCACAAACCTAAAAAGTACTTTATTGCAAACCTAAGTTATAGACCAGTAGAAACCTATGCATTATTGTGAGAAGGAAGTCAAAAAGTACTTGGTTTTCAAACTTGTTGCAACACAAATCTAAAAAATAGCAACATCCATTTTGTAATTCGAGTCTTGCCACAAGTTGACAGTTGAACTTCTGGCTCGACTTCTAAAGCATGAATGTGCATTCATGTAAACTATTTTATTTCACCTCTTACCATAACGTAAGGGTTAATTTGCTGTTGGAAAGTAGATTGGCAGACTTGAGGTTTATCAGCCTCAAACATTTCTTAAGATTCTCCCTGCATTTATCTTCATCAATTCATCCCTTGTTGAAGAAGAGCATCTACACCATGATGGTGACACAACCATACATCATAAAACTACACATTCATTTCAAATATGACCTTCTTCTTGTACTCCTCTATTAGAACCACTTAGTATATCCATATACTCTCAATTTTAAGGTGAAGAATTGTACATTCAGCAGTCAGAGAAAAATCTGGTCACACCCTGGACAGGTTACCAATTTAACAGGAGATATTAATAGTCCATCACAGGGCAACAGAGAGACAGACAGGAAAAATAACTCAACTCTAAGGACAATTTAGAGTATCCTATTGGCCTAAAGGATGATTTTGGACAGTGAGAGCAAGCCAGAGTTGGAGAGAACCAAGGCATGCACAGTCAGAACATGCAAACACCTTGAAGAAAGACCCCAAAGCTGGAATCCCTGTGCATTCCTTACTTGAGTCCTAAAATGCACAGTCAATTGTATTTTGGGGGTTCAGTTGCACTCAGGTGCCGAATTGTTGTATTTTTTCTAATTGTTGTAAAATACTTTTAGGTAGTGTTCCGTATAAAATCTTGTGATATGCAGTAATTTTTTAATTTTTTTTTTTTAGCTTATCTGACATGCTATTTTTGGACCTACACTTCTCAAATAAATACCTTAAGCACGTTTGCAAATCAACCCTCCGCCTCCTTTTGTCCACGCAGCGTCACGGCCGTGCGTCATTCTCCTGTTTCCTACTCGGTGAACTTCGCTTTTCTAGTTTCTCCTCTCCACCAGGAGCTGGCAAAACTCTTCCATCCCGTGTGTCTCGCGTATTTTTAAACACAGAAACTCGCATAAAGAAGAAGGACAAGAAGAAAGGGTTTGTTTTGGAGAAGCGTTTTTGGACAGGATGATGGAAGTTTTGCGCATTTTCCTCCCAGCTCTGCTTCTGGTCTCTGGCTTGGCAACAGTTCTGGCTGAGTCCACACCTGAGCACGGTAGGAGTCGAGACAAGTGAACCACAAATTTACAATACCTGTTTTCTTGATTTTAAAGCCTTTAAGTTGTGTTTTAAACAGATTTTAACTCAACAATATTTACGTATTCACTTTATTCTTTAAATTATGGCAATTGTGTAAAAATCAACACCAATCAGTGTAGATAATATAAACGTTGAAACTCAACATAAAAACAAACAAAACAGAGATTTTTTTTCTCTTCCATTTCCTAATTAATCTTTGTTATTTGATCAATAAGTCATATCAGGCTTCTTTCAACCTGTTGGATACATATGTATGTCCTTAAAGAGACCAGTCCATGTCTACACCTAAACAAAGCCTGTGTGTTTATTCTTATTTTGTCTCCATAGAAAATGTCCCACGAAGATTAGCAGTGGTTACCGAAACTACCCTGAGAATACTTACAGGCCCCAGTTAATCCCCCTCTAGAGTTTTCAGCTAATCAGATCTAGTTGTGCTTCCCTTTCCCAGTTTTACTCATTGAAAAAAATCAATTTTTGTTCACCAATTTAACCGTTTTCCCTCTCAACAGTGTGTGAGACGAAAAATGGGACGAGCTGTGAGGACTGTCTGAAAAACGTGACGGTGAGTCAGGATTATGCCCAGATATTTTCCTACTGGCCCCACATGGTTTATGCCCATGCAATGAGAAATAAAGGTGGAGAAAGTTTAGCTGTTGGCTTCTCTTCCGCCTTGAAACCTGTCGGACCGGTTGGAGGAGTTGCTGATCCATGCCAAACCTCTCCCTCCCCGGTCTGTATGTGTTTGTCATGAAGCCCGACACACAACTGACGTGAATACTTTCCGTGGTCTCTTTTCTTGTTTAATTAAATGGATCCCTGCATGTGTTTTTATTTTTATTTTTTTTAATTTTTTTTCAGTGCCTGTGGTGCATCAAGACAAAGTCATGTGTAACCTATCCAGCGGAGACCATCCTTCCACCCCATTCACTTTGCCCACTGGATGATGCCCGTTGGGGGCTCTGCTGGAGTAAGAAAAAACACAGGAACATATGACATTTACATGACTGATTTTATTTTAGCCAACACACTAATTTGAGTTTCAATGAATCAGAGATGTTTAGAAGCTTGTTAAATCCTGAAATCTGTATTGTTGGCACTGTTGCCTTAGTGCAGAATGCTAAATATTAATAATTGTTGCCTTATCAACTTAGTCTTAGGCCTGATACTGTTATCAAAATAGGAAAATACCCTAAAGAGTTACAGTTTCAAAACCAGTACAGTAGTACACCTGCATCAGACTCCTCGGAAATCTGCCATTGTTTTTGTGGGACTTTTGTTTTTGTTTTTACTATAACACTTTGTTTTAAAAAAAATAAGATGGAACACCCCTCACCATCAAAACTATTTTTTGCTGCACATATGTCTGATAAGTGAATATTTAATAAGGGAACATTTACATACAGGAAAAGTTGAGATCAACAAAAAAATCAAAGTCTAATGCATATAATCAGTTCTTAATGAAAACAAAAACAAATAAGAACATCACATTTATAGCACTTTATTGGTGCCAGTAATTTAGAAACAGTCTAAAAAGAAACTTTCCTATTATAATTACACATTCATTTTGCTTTCAAAGACTGAAATTTAAAAAGTTTTAAATAAAACCTGCCTTTAAGAAAGCGAGGCCATGTTTACTTTAGGTTGTGAGGGCGAAGTGAACGAGAAAATTCTAAACAATGAATGAGCAGGCAAAACCAAAGAATAGGTGACAGTTTCTAATGTCATTTGTGTCCAGTGTGAGGTTTTGCTGTTGTGAGACTTTGTCCTACTTGCTAAATGTTACACCAGCATGAAAAATACAAGTTCAGTTTCCCTTGACGAATTTGTTTTGTTTTCTCAGGTAATTTTTGTCTGCTATCTAATGTTGTTTGATGATCTGAAACCTTTAATTGTGTTGTTGTTTTTTAAGCAGAAACAATAAATCTGTTAAAGGGCAAATACATTTTCCCAGAACTGGGAGCAGAAGCTGCGATGATGATCCATTAGTTGTTGGTTTTCAAACTTAAGCAACAAAAATTATTAAATGATAACAAATCTTAATTTTGGGACAAAATATCTGATGTGGAGCCATCGTGTGCTTCCTTGTCTTTTTAAAATGATGCCATCATGGGTAATGCTTGAGCTGAATGAAATGCAGTCATTGATCTTCGCAATATTTAATCTAATCTAGGGTTTGTAAATTAGGATTATAAGTAAGTCAGTGGTTTCCCAAGGTTTTAAAGGATATCAATATCTGCGTGTTTAAAAGGATAGTAGAATTTTCCAAAGCCCCATTTAACATTAAAGTCCAAGATTGTGAATTCCACTTTGGGATCCTTAGTTGGTAAAAGGATCTGTGGACCACGCTCTGAATATTATTGCTGTGCAAACATGAACATGAACTTTTGCTTGCTACATCAGTTATTCTGATATCTCATATCACCTATATTAAACAACGCCATCCGTTACTTAGATCATAGAAGAAAAGGTAGTTTCAAAGTGTCTAAACGGTAAGGATGCTGCCCCATCATACATATATAGTCATGTGACAAAGTTGACTATCCGTTGTGTATGCAGCTGTTTATAATATAATAATCTATTGTTTAAAGGATATAATGGAAGGATATAATATTTATTTAAAGCTGATGCTGGACTCAGGCAATTAATTATTAGTGTAGAAATCTCTGACAGTTTCATTTTTTTCCATAGTGAACTTCCAGACACTGATAATCACGCTGTCTGTGCTTGGTGGGGTTCTCATCATTGCTCTCGTGGTCTGCATGTTCTGCTGCTGCAAGTGTGAGAACTGTGGGTAAGTGTACGGTGGCTCTTTTTGACTTTGGCTGAAACCTGTTGTTCAGGAACTTTTACATAAACAAAATTGGTAATTCTATTGCTTTCTTTGGTAATCACAAAAAAACATGTAGTCATTAAAGTATGTTTACCAAAAATATGGTAATTACTACTTTGACTTGCTTGCAACAGGATGTCTGACGGATAGTATTATAGGGCTCCTAGTAGCATGTTGTAATTTATGGACAATTCCTGGAAGTTTTGGTTTGTAGGCTTTAAATGATGTGTTGTTTCATGACCTCTCTAGTTTTTTTTTTTTTTGGTCCAACATTAATCTTGTTTCTGTGTATCAGATCCAAAGGGTTTGAGGCTAAGATGCAGAAACAGGCCAAGAAGACAAAAACCAAGCAGGAGGAAAGGTGAGAAACTGCAGACTGTCCGAAATGCTGCTGCTGCTGATGATTGGCTAGTCATGATCGGTATCAGGGTTCTTCCATAGCACAGTTCTGTTTTCACATATGGGTCATGTCACTTTTGTAATTGTGGAAAATTCCTTTGTGGCTCATGGACGGATATTCTGTCTTCACAGGCGAGCAGAAATGAATCAGAGACACAAGGAGATCAGACAGAAATACGGTGAGCTTTCCTAACGAATAACTTCGTCTTGATTTAATAAATTACTTTGAATTATTATTCTGCTAAAAAAACTAAACACTAATCAGTTAAAAGTTTAATGCCAGAGTCAATCAGAATTTGTACTAAATACAAAACGGTAACGTGGTTTTTCAAGAGTTTTAAAAAAGAAACAAGATCAACAGCGTCATGGCTTCTTGAACGTACTCAACATTAGACACGTTGCACTTTAAAAGAAAATAATTTATTTATCATTTGCATTTTGCAAAACTGACGCTTTATCCAAAAACTCAGCCTTAGTCTCAACTTACCAAACCTGACATCTCTAATATGAAGATTGTTTGTAATGTCCGGGAAAAGAAAGTTTAATTAAATGGATTTTTGTATTTAGTAATGTTCTTAAGGTTTGTATGTGTACAAAAACTCTGTTTTTGGATATAGTTGAAAAAATCAAGTATTTTATACATCTAGGGTACCAATTAATAAAGAATAGCACTATACAGTTTTCATTAGAACTGGTTTCTTATCATAGTACTCTTCATATCATCTTGCTTTTATTTAGATTTTTTAATTCAATAAAATTAAGTCTTCAGGGGTTTCCTTGTATTCTCTTACCAGAAAGTCCCCCAAACGTGTTTTAGTAATATCAAATAAATTGTTTATTTTATGTTTTTGTTTTTTTCTTTAGGACTGAGTGGGCCAAACCCATATGCAAGATTTTCCTAGGATCCATGTGTTGAGCTTTTTGAACCAAGGACATGGCTTTTGACCTGGTGCTTGGGTTTTTTTTGGTTGTAAACATGTCCATGATCAAAAATTTTATGGAAACTAAAAGAATGAAAATCTTACAGCAGTTTTCGGTTTGCAGCCCTCTGTACAAACGAACGAGTCAATTCAAACGAATCAAGAAGGCTTTCACTGAAGCTAAAACAGATGAGATTTTCTGTGCTTCATATTATTTATTAGTCTTTAGTTTAGTTATGCAAATGGAAGTCCTTTTAGATAAGCTTTTCTAACATTTGTCAATTTCAGAGTTTTAGAGTTGCTGCTGATATTTATATATATATATATACTGTTTTGGATTATGTTTAATATTTCTGAAACCCATTGTGGTTGTATTATCGCTGTTTCTGTAAAAATGAGTTTTAAAGATATTGCTAAACATTTATAATTGCAGTACCAAGTGAAAGCTTCATCACAGATCCATTCTAGATCATAATCAACGGAAGTCTCCATCAGCTTCATTTTACTGTCGTTTATGTATCATGTCAAGTTACATTCCTAATAAAAAGATTTTAGACTGGTTATAGTTCTTGCTCTGTGTTGCACGTGTTTTAAGGGTTATTCTGGATGAATGTGGCAGTTAACAGTTTGTTTTGTTGCTAAAGAAATGTGATTATTCTAGCCTTAAAAGAACGTTAAAGAACTGCTAACCAATGCCGATCCACCTTTGCATCTTCAATACCTTGCAAACCCTGTTGAAATTATTTTGGTTCAGGGTTTATACAGTTTTATTTTAATTGCTGAACATGATTCTTCTTCCCAGTCTGCCATGCATCCTTGATTTAACATCATATGATGTACATCTGTAAACTCTGAGCATGAAAAACAGTTTTTCTATAGACAAACATCTTTAAAAAGTTCACACATATCTGTCTGGATCATTAATGCATATTTTCAGAAGTCATCTTATACGTTAAATGAGAACATTTTAAAATCCATGTTGTAGTTTGTTAGTCAAGTTCAATAAAAAAATTGTGCAATTAATAAGATATCTGGAATGTGTGATGTTCGGTTCTAAGCTTTATATGACTACATGAGAGGCCATGATGCCATGAGTGGTGCTTAGTTGATTCTTTTGTTCGCAAACAAGATAATGCAGTGAACAGCACCATTTTATTTGTCATGTAATATCAAAGTGTCATTAAAAGAATGCATTAAGAATAAATATAACTTTGTGTTATATAAAAAATGCCAATGCATGTAAGGAAAACAATACATATAAAACTTTACAAAAAAGCACAATGTAAACATTGGGTGGGGTGGGCAAAATCATGATTTACTACTAGAGTGAAAATGAAGCATATTTAGGTTTTTGTAACATGCAATTTTAATCTATTCAATGAAATGCTTTGAAGCCTGAAGCCACAAACGGAAGCTTACTCTGCCAACTCTTCATCTGTTTGGTCCTCATTTTCATTCCCACTGGTCATTTCTGTATTTCCCTCTGGGGCTGAACATTATTCATAAATCACTAATCGTAAATGCTGTTAGCCTCATTTTGTTAGAGTACCTCATCAATGTTCTTATTCTATGATGGTAAATAGCTTTAAACCAAATAACTGCAATAGCAAACCTTCATTTAAGTCTGCCTCAATAATGTGACCCAGGTTTTTCTGTGTACCATTTTTATGTTTGTTGGTCCAATCCATAGACATTAACAGCCCCATATTAGGGTGGCTGGAGCCACGTTTTAGTTTGAGCTCAATCCTCTCTGTTTACCAGTGTTGTACCTGAGAGCAGGGGGTGGAGGAATAAAATCATATATGTCATTAAATATAACTAGGTCTACGTCATGAGTGTCGCCAACACCGGAATGATTTCAAACAGCTTAGCCACCTGCGCAGTGATCAGATGAGCCCCTCAAAGAAAATAGCTTCAAGAGCTCGAACGGTGTAGAGAGGAAGGCCAGAATATTTATACAATAATGACCATCTACCCTATTTACTAGAGGCCAAACAAGTCACTTCAGCGCGGTCTCTCCTCCGTTTCAAGATATAATAAAATATCTGCGCTTCAACAAAAAAGACACTCGTTTGAAACGTGTGAAAACTGACAAATTTGCTGCAATTTCAAACATCTGGCAACAGTTTATACCGAACTGTGTGTTGTCCCACAGTCCAGGGCAACATCTTACTGTTGGTGAGCAGTTTGTTGTCCCTTTCTGCAACAAAGCAGAAGTTGGCTTTAGATTCCAGCTTCCTTTATGGGGAGTGATTAAAGGGCGATTCCGCCCAAATTTCCCTACCTTTGGCACATTTATTCTTCTCTAGATAAAAAACTACAAAACATAAACACTTCAAACCTGGACTGGATTGTTCTAAACAGATTGCAGAATATTAATAGTAGTACATGCGTTATATTAATATGGTAAAATTAACTTCAGAGTTTAACCATGTTTTTGTTTTTGAACTCCATGAAGGGTGAGGCAGAAAGACAGGCTGTGGACGAGAGTGAGGAAGAGAGTCCAGATTCAGAATTTTTTTCTTTGTATTTTAGCACATTTTAGCTGCTGTAGTTTAGCAAGCAATTAAATATTGAAATAATGAAATAATGACATTTTTAAATAGTATAGAAATGGTGGGAAGTGTGTCCCCTAGGTGTGATGCTCTTAAAATAATGAATTGATTAACAAATCCTTAGTGGGTCCCCTGAAAAATTACCTCCTCTGGGGGCTAAGCCACCCCTGTCTCTCAAACCTAGTAACATCCCTGGTCCAATCACTTCTCATTTAACCATTTTCTAATTACTGGAACGTGTTTGGCTAAGCGATGCGTTTAGCCCAGACATTTCAAATGAAACTGTGTAAGTTTAACTCTTTTATTTTTGGTTATTCAACTAATATATAAAGCTAATGGTCGATATTAATTTTTATGCATATTAGGACCTCCTGTGGGTAGGACACCAAAACTACTCCAGATCTTCCTAAATCCGGATCTGTTCACAAGCATGCGTGAAGCTTATTTTAGGGAAATTACATTTTTATTCACATTAAGAAAATAAACATGTTCTGAGTGATGTATCAATTAAATTCCCAATAAAAGCTCTGTTAGGCAATTTCTACAGTGCGCGTGATCGAGGATTCTGCATGCGTGCGCGTCTCCGAGTCCGCGCTCCCGGCAAAGGGATTAATCACGTGGTTTCGCCCCGACCAATCCAGTTAGTCTTTACGGTGATCAGAGCGCGTAACCGTCAGCGAGGAGAACATTGGGCAGAAGGCGGCAGGAAGACGATTAAAGCCCGGCATCGGTCCGCTCAGAACCCCGTGATCACAAAACTTACCGAGATGTCGGAGGAAAAGCCGAAGGTAAGATACCGAGGCTAGCATGGCGGGTTATGTATAGCGGCGTCCGAGTCAGGCTGCTGCTGAATCACTTCGTAAAATGTGCAATCTAGAGGCCTGGGTTTGCACGTTTCTCCAAAACGGCGCAATGTTAATGTCGCAAAATGAATGAGAACACGCACATCTATGCAGGCGTTCAGCGGGCACCAAAACGGCTCGATCAGGATGGCAATACGTAGGAAAAACAATCTTTCCCGGTAATATTGTTTTATTCAAATATTAATTGATGTAAAGTGGTAACAGTGTATGTTTGTAGCTTGTGTCCCCCTCTCTCTCTCTACCTCCTCTTTTGTCACACGCTATCTCCGCAAACGCCGCATCTGCAGTTAGCGGCACAATCGGGGCGCAATTGGTTATGACGCACTTACATAAAATATAATAAAATTAAAACATAAAATTGACGTTGTGGCGCCGCATTTGGCCATGTTTACATCTATAAATGTCCCGTATTCGTTTAGGGGACAACAAAACAAAAGCAGTTAGCAACATTAGCTTAGCAGCTAAACTTCCAATTGATCCCGAAGGACAGCCGGTTAGCTTAGCTAGCCTGCAGCTAACCATGCTAACGTTAGCATCCGAAAGTGAACCCATTGGACTCATTTAGCATCTGGAGAAGTTTTTAGTTACTATTTTTGGCATTTATTTATGTTTATAATTATGTTAATATCTATCATTTAGGATAGGAAAACCCAGAATGCAAATAACTATTACTAAAGGGTATTTAAATGGTGAAAAGCTAAAAATAATGGTCAATATATCTATATATAATTAGCCTTGATTTGTGTCACATTTAACAGCAATATTACTTGAATAATCTTATTAGTGCTTAAGCACCAGACGTGTGCTTCCACTGTATTTGATTGTGTGAAAACACAAGGCTCCAATGTAGCTGGGCTGATTTTTGCATGGTGACGACTGATATGTTTCTGACTTGGTTTCGTAATACAGGAAGGAGTAAAGACGGAGAACGACCACATCAACCTCAAAGTCGCGGGGCAGGATGGATCAGTCGTCCAGTTCAAAATCAAACGACACACGCCGCTCAGTAAGCTAATGAAGGCGTACTGCGAACGACAGGTGAGCCGAGCAGGCGTTCGTAATGTCTACATCACATCCACTCCTTGCGACTGGATATACATGTGTGTTTTTACTGGAAAGTAGCATAAGTGGGATAAAAATATGCCTGGGTATCAAACTCAAGTTTCATCTATTAAAAACAAACAAACAGTGCAACCAGCTGCTTTCATAAAAACAATCAGAAGTCCCTTATAAGTCATAATGGACATCACCACCCTCATAGTGAAACATGGTGGCGGTATGTCATGATGTTAGGATGTATTTTAGTATTGGACAGTAAGCCTAGCTAGAGTTGATGAGAGGATGGTTGTAGCTAAATAAAGGGTAATCCTTGGACGAATGACTGACAACGAGGCTTCCAAAGATTTTAGACTGTGGCAAAGTTCAGGATGATAATGTCCCTAAAAACAAACTCCCAAAGACGTGCAGGCTGTATAAAGTATCTGTGTGCGCAGATGAATACGAATGCACTTCACAATGTAACTTAGCTAAATATAAACGGCTTGAAAGGGGTATGAAATTTGCAAGCTTCTGTTTTCAAAATGTAAATTGCATGCTCCTCAGTCTGTGCGTGCATGCTTCTTCAGTCTTCTGGCTGGTATTCACCCGTTGTCTGTTCATCTGCAGGGTCTTTCAATAAGACAGATCAGATTCAGGTTTGATGGCCAGCCAATCAACGAGACGGATACGCCTGCACAGGTATGATCACATTTCCCAGTGAAACAAGTTCATTTTTTAAAGTACATTTTTACTACACGGTAAGAGCTTAAATAAAAATACATTTCATTTTTCATCTTTGCTGTTGGCTTTACATTTTGGTGTTAAATATTTGAGTAAGGTTTTATGTATGCTTTTTCCAGCTGGAGATGGAAGATGAAGACACCATAGATGTTTTCCAGCAGCAGACTGGCGGATGCTGTTAAGCCCCATCAACCCCACCTTACTGACGGCCAAGTTCAGGCCACGCCCTAAACCACCTTCACTGTCTTTCCCTTCCCATCTGCTCCTGCTTATTATTATTGTTAATATTATTATTATAATTATTTTCTTTTCTCAAAGACATTCTTTGCCTGATGTGTCTGTGCTCTTCGGTGGTTTATGTACTCTCTTAGTCAGGACTGAACGTCAGTGTTTTCAGTCTTTTCGGCTGGCCAGTCAGGATCATCTCCTCCTTTCCGGTGCTGCAGATTGTAATCGGACCAACGGTTTTCCACAGAAGCCGCTGTTTTGGCGCTGCCTCTAGGACATCCAAGTATACGGGGACTGCAGGTCTTTGTCTAGTGGTAACAGTGGGGTGTTTTTTTTTTTAAGGGGCAGCACCATCTGAACTGAACACTCACCTGCTTGCTACTTCAATTTTCTTTTCTGTTTTTTGTTTAAGTTGATGTATCTTAGGTAACATCTTTTAGGCGCTTCTTGTTGTTTTTTTGTACATTTATTTCCTCCCATTTTAAGATTAATTTTTTTTTCTTTCTGTATAGAGTTACACAAATGGGTGTTAGAGTAGTTGTAAAGTTAAGAAAAAGTACTCCAAAGACAGAAAATCTGCTTCTCTTTTAAATATCCGTTTCTCTAACTACAAGGTTAAAACTGTGTCATTTTGAGATGTTGAGTTAGACCATTAGTATTCTGCTCCCCAGCTTCTAATAGAGAGCAATCTGTTGTACAGATTGCCATTTGCTCAGACGAAATGCTCGGATTAGAGGGGTAAATAATATATGCCATTGACGTAGGCTTGGGATTTTCTGTGTCTCGGTAACAAATGCATCTTTTTTTCCTCTTTGTTTTTGGTTGTTAACTGGACAGTGATCTGTCCCTGCAAAATCGGCAGCAGTGGGCAACAGAAATGGAGTTGTTCCCTGGTGCTGTAGGTTCCCGGGTGCTTCAGGTTCAAGCAGCTTCCAGTTTGAGTTAAAGGGATTTAGCAAAACCAGAAGGTTGTAAGCACATCACTTTTGTACGACACACCTGCTAAAACGTTGCGGGTTTAAAAAACAAAACAAAAATGTGCTGACGCTGCAGTGTTGGAGAAGATTTCTTAGATGAGACTTTGGTATTAAAGGGTTATGGGTTAGAGCTAGGGTCGCTTTATCTGAAGAGCAGGTAGGCCGGCCAGTGGGGATTCGGGCATAACTGGGCGTCGCAGAATTGCTCGTTTTCGATCCTTTTACTGTAATTTTTTTGTCTCAGCCTACAAAGAAATGAGTTGAATGCATTTTAAAGCAGCTCAAAATAAGCAAAAATATTTAAAAAATCAGCAAAATAGCGAACCTGTTTGGAGTCGTATGGAGCATTATGGTTGCTTTTAAGGTGTAACAGTCAGAAAAAGCATTCGTTTTTAGGCCGTTTGTTGTTACTGAGTTGGTTCAACCTCACGGAAGATGAATAAACAAATGACAGTAAACCCACTCCTTGTTTCCTGTAGCCTGCCAGAAAGCCATTTCCCTTCCTTATTTAACCATTCACATCCATCCTGATCAGCTGTATTTGTTTTGTATGCATCCTTTTTATCAGTCGGATAAATGGCGGTATCTTTTTTTTTTTTTTTTGTATGACAAATGGATGCTTGCCATCTGCTATTTAAACTTCGTTAACTGTTTTAAGTTCAAAATTGACTCTGGAACATCCACCCCTCCTCATCGAATGGTGTGTTGGGGGAGGCGTCTTTGTGCGACATGTCTGCACAAACGTATTTACTGGTAATGATTGTGAATCTAGCTTTCATCACAAGTATAAGAGCACATTTTATCAGTACCAACAAATCAGCCTTCCACATTCTTTGCATTTTACCAACTGGGTTTATCTGGACTGAAGTCTTTTTAGCGGCTGACTGAACTACTGTTAGGTATGAAGAATGGGGTCCAGGTCTTGTCTTGTTTGTTTCTCTACTGATTTGTACATTATTTGTGGTCTTTTACTACTGTATACAATAAATATAGTTTGGTACTCAGATACATGGTCTCATTCTTCTTTGCTTTACATATAAAGCTGGTTACAAATATAAAAAAGCCCCCTTTACCTGGATACCCTTAAATTAAAATCTAGGGAACTAATTTATTCAGTCTTTTGTTTTTTCAGAGTGAAGCATGGTAGTGGCAGTATCATGATGTGAGACTGCTTTTCTTAAAGAAGACAGAAATGAGTATAAATAAATAAAAAGGGTAGATAAACTGGAAGAAAACCTGTTGAGACTGGAATGTGGTTTCATCTTTCAGCAGGACAAACCTGAACATGGACTCAGTTAAAATAGTTGTCAATCAAAGTATATTCAAGTTAGGGTGGCACTGTTAAAGTTTTTAACTAAGTTTAAGTGATTATTTGCCTGAAACATGAAGTTGGGACTCATACTTAAGTGACTGAGTTTGAAGAGCGGTTTTGCAATGAATAGGTAAAACATGTGATTGCAGATTTGCCCAGCTGGTGGATTTTTTTTATAAGTGCTAGTGGTTCTGCAAATTGGTGGCCCTACACTTTGTCGAGAAAACGACAAAGAAACAAAAAAATATTCTTATGCACACCTTTTTTAATGTTTTCCCATCCTATCCTTGTGTTGGGTTTCTTCAGTTGTAACTGGAGTCCCATCAGCTCAGGCTGGATGTGATTGGTGTTTGTTTTGCTTCTGCAACATAGGTGACGAGAGGCCAGTCCTTGAAAGCTACCATCCAGCAACCTTTAGATGCATCCCTGCTCCTACACGCCTAAATCAAACAGCTGGGTACCCTCACCGGCTGTCATTAAGCTCATTAAACCCTTCTAATGAATATTTCATTAGATTGATGTGTGTTGGTGAACGGATGCATCTGAAAGTTGCAGGTTGGTGGTTTTCTAGGACTAGACTCAAGCCATGCTTTACAGTCATCTCTGCTTGCTAGTGAAAGTTGAAAATGTCGCAAAATATTTAATCACTCGCCACACAATGTTTCTGGCAATTTCAAAGTCATAAACATTTCTTCACAATAATACATTGCTGGTTTTAAGAAGGGGTATGATCCATAAATGGCAGATCACTGATGTTTACGAGTAAAACAACGACCACGAGGTGGCAGCACTGACACATGCCAAGAGTGTAATTCTAGACAATATGGTGAAAGACAAACACCCAGCAGTCAATACAAGTTATTAATTCATGACAAATTTTTTTAGTTTTATGAAATTATGATTTTTAAAATTATAATTTGTTATTCAAAGTTTGTTGGAAGTGCCCCAAATTTGGAAAATTGCAAAACAACAAAGTGAGAATCCAACTTTAATTATTTTTCAAAAAACATCCAAGTCAATATAAAATACTGATTAAATCCTATGGATATGTTTAGTTTAGTTTTTCTGAGAACACTGCATGAAAAATAAAGCTGTTATTTGTAACACTTGGAAGACTTTAAGGAAAAGATTATGACAGGAGATCAGTTAATTTTGGTTTCTTTGTCTCTGTAAGCTATACTTAGAACCCCAGATACCTGAGATAACCTGACTGGTCTAATTCAGCTAAAGTGGAAAAGTGATAAGATCGTAGCTGCGGTTGGTGCGTCAAACCAGGAAAACGGAAATGTGCAGGAAGAAATCTTGTTTAAATGGATAGAGGCTTTGCTGCGGCCTGTTGTTTTAATGTAAATGAGAAAATGAGAGAAGAGGCCGTATCTATTTGCCTTGTAAATATGGTTGTATGAGTTTGGTAGGCCTTTGGGAAGTCCAATAAAAAGCTTAAATGCAGCCTGGAGATAATATAATCAAAGTTTATTTAGCTGTGAAATTACTATTTTTACTTATTCATTGATTGCCTCTTTATAACCTGTTCTTGCTTAAGATAGCAATCAAAAAATGGCCTTAATTTCAGGTGATTGAAGAGAGTTTAAATTGAAGTTACAGATAATCAATGTTGAATTAAAAAGTTTGGTTTCTTCTGAGTTTTGCTGAGCTGGCAGAGTATGAGGTTCCAGTATTGAGTATGGGGTTCAACAGATCACTGGAGCTGAGTGTTGTGTTGAAGTGGGACAGCAACATCAACTCCATCATCAAGAGGGCTCAACAGAGGATGTACTTTCTGTACCAGCTGAGGAAGTTCAACCTAGCCCAAGAGCTGATGGTGCAGTTCTACACAGCCATCATAGAGTCCATCATCACATCATCCATCACACTGTGGGGCAGTGCTCTCACAAAACACGACACCAAGAGACTGCAGCGCATTATCAAGTCTGCAGAGAGGACCATCGGTGTAAAGCTTCCCGCAGTGCTGGACCTGCATGCCTCCAGAACCAGGAAGCGTGCAGAGAAAATCATCACCGACCCGTTTCACCCTGGCCGTCACCTGTTTCTGTGCCTTCCATCAGACCGACGCTTCAGCCACATGAAGACCCGTACGACCAGGCTACAGAGAAGCTTTTTTCCAACTTCCATTATTCTCATGAACAATTGAACAATTTATTTATATATTTTTATAACTTCTATAGTTTTCATACTGCAAAAAACTACACTTTAAAAAAATATATAAATTACACATGCTAAATGTTACAAATGTTTCTTTACTGTATTTTTTCGTGCCTTTACTGTATTTTTCGTGCACTGCAAGCATCTGTGTAACCAAAAACAAATTTTTTGTATGTGTGAGCATACTTGGCCAATAAAGCCTGATTCTGATTCTGAATGGTGTAATGGTTAAAATTCTGGACTCAAATCTCAGTGGAACCTGAGTTTTCCCTAGATTACCCCCTGGGATCAATTAAGTATCGAAAGATTTTTGCATTGCCTAGTGTTGGCCTGTTACAATAAATCCCAGAAAAACTAGTTTAGTGGGTCTTGAAATTTTACATTTGTAACATGACATGTGAAAAGGTTCAAAGGGCTTTAATACTTTTACAAGCCAATGTATCTTCATTTAATAGTAATACAGTATGGGGTAGACACTAAACAGGAAAAAGCTCATCTAACATGTATTAGTTCATCAGAACTACACTAATGGTAGGGAGAATAAAGCATGTTTGTATGATATTAAACCAAAATGTTGAATCTGTTCGCTCACAGAAACTCTGTATTTCTGCCTGCTGATCTGTGTCAGTAAGCTGTACGCACGAATGTAAAAACACAGCGAGGCAGCTCACCCCTCTGGCGGTCTGTGTTACCAAATTTGCGGTCGAGGGAGGATGAGTGACACGCCGGTTAGTGATTTGCATGGCTCCGGTGTTTAAAAGGAGCTACAGGTGCAGGATTCCCTTCACAGGGGTGGATTTGCCTCTGCACACACGCGGACCTTTCATGCCTCTCAGGCACATGTGATCAAGTACATATTCAGAGACGTTAGAACATATTCTTTCTTACCGGGATCAAGATAAAGGACGCATGGTTTTCTTTTATGGATCATCATTCAAACTGAACAACAAGGGAGGAGACACAGACTTAAAAATTAAATTGGACATGGAGACATTCCTAGTGGCTGGCAACTGAAGAAGACCAATTTTACACAATGTCAATGCAGATATTAACACTGCTCCTCTTGTGGGCTTCCAGGGTCACAGAGACAAAAACGGACACATGGAGACAGTGTGAAGGTAAGGAATCTACGATTATCAATTTCACTCTAAACTTTATGAGGTGTCACCTCATCTCAGGTCAGCACAAGTGATCCAGTTAATGATTACCCAGTGGATTGTTTATGGCTCTATCCAAAAGCTGGGAAGGCCCTGCAGCTAAAATTCTTCTGGATAATTCAAACTGTCTGCACCTGCTTACTGGGAGTGCTTGGGTCTGTGTGTGTGTTTGTGTGTGTGTGTGTGTGTGTGTGTGTATATGTGTGTGTGTAAGTATTGACATCCACAAACAAGTACAGGCATTGCATGGGGTTAGGGTTCAGTTACGTTTCTATGCACATAAGGATATTAAGGTGTCCAAGCTAAACATTTAAATGGCAATATCATTAATCTTTCAGCATTTCTCCTATATTAATCTGCCTGTTGAGTAAAATATCGTGTAATTAATTACAGCCCATGTAAATGAATATATTTAGTTGCTTGTAGTCGCCCTGACTTTCCACCACACATTTGGTGAGCTACATTTTAAATGATCTTTTTCACATTTTTGCCAAGTTACAATCTCAAATCTCTGTATCTTTTTCTAGTTTTTTTTGATAGACATAAAGAGTGCATAACTGTTGCTCTGCGGTTGCAAGTTGAAATACTTTTTCCACTTTTTAGGGAAAAATCTAGTAAGATTAGGATTATAATAAAATGTTCCCATCACAATTTGGGATTGTTTGGTGTCTGCAGGCTAGTCCACAGTATTCTTAAATTTAAACTAGAGCAGATTTAAGTTAATATGCCCCACCCCCATATAAACAAACAAAAAAACATTTAACAGATATCCATGAAAACTAAAAGTTCCTAATTTTACCTACGAAAAAGTTGGTTTTGTAAAAATTTACAATTTCTGCAAACTCTGTGGAGAGAATTATTGTGAAGATGAATGAAGCGCTATACAAACCATCCAACTGGAAAAACTATTATAAGGTTGAGGTTTAAGAAACTGTTGTCTTTGTAAATTCATATCTAAATGTGTTTTCTTTACACAAGAATGAAGAAATCTGAGGATTTCTAACTATTTCTAAGCTTCACTTTTGCAGAACCTGTTTAGATTTATTTTGCACACTGTATGTGAGTTTCCAGACATTTATATCCTAGCATTTACAACCAATTTGTTTTTCTGTTTTCCTCAGAGTTGCTTCCTTTAGATCTTCTGTCTTTTGTTCTTGAGAGAGACTCCTCCAGGGTGGTCCCCGGGGCGCGCGTGAAGCAGTCAGCTGGCGCGAGGGGGGTGCAGTTTCTCAGCCCTGATACGTCTATGAGCTTCCCTGCTTCCCAGCTCCTGGTGAACTGTGACCTTTTCCCCAAAGTGTTCTCCATCGTTTTCACGGTAAAATTAAACCACAATGCACCCAAGGTAAGCATCTATCAGTGACGCAAATATGATTTTTCTCAGTCACGAAACCAAAGGTTTTGTTGTAAAATCTTGTGAAAAGACGTGCATTTGTGATGCTCCAGGCATTAATCAAAGTGTTCATTATTAGTAAAATTTACCTGAGAAGCCAATGGGCTGTAAGGAGTTTCCTATTTTTCTAATCTACTCTAAAATACTGTGACATAAAACTACGTACACATATTTAAATTCTGTAAAACTAGCATTTGAAATGTGTCTTGAATGTATTTTCTCTCTTTTTTTCGCAGAGAGACGAGTACATTTTTTCTCTGATTGGAACAAAAGACTTGAAGAAGGATGCAATGGAGGAGAAAGACGATTTCCTTGGGACGAATGGCGAAGATGAGAAGCTCGTGAAAAAAGAAACCATACACGTTGAGAAACCTGAAGGAATCATCCTTGGACTAAAAATGGCCAAACATAGCCTTCACTTGGTGTTTAAAGGTCGTGGAAAAGAGGCAGAGCACTGGAGCTTTCAAGGCATCCATCTAAGTCCTAACCAGTGGCACACTCTGGTTTTAGTCATTGGACTTCACCATGTAGGGCTGACGATGGACTGCAACCCACCACTGGAAAGGTAGGCTAAGTTTTCTTTTGCCTTACTTCTGTCCATCTCTCATCATCGCAGTTTTTACTGTTTGCCTGTCAAATATATTGAATAACTCACCAAAATATAATGCGCTTGCTGTAACGTCAAATGTATTTGCACCCTAAAGCCATATCCTGACGACCTGACAGTAAGTGGCAGATTGTTTTGAGAAGAAACTTCCTCTGACGTACAGCGGGGTTCAATCCCTGTAGCTCTAAGAACACAGTTCAGGTTTCATGTTTGTAAAAGAAGAAGGGGGAAAAAAGCAGTTTCACTGGAAGAAAATTAACTTTTTTAAGAGGGTAAACTGACTTAACGAGCGCTGCAAAGATATTGGACTTTCTTACAAGTTTTCACATGTTGCATACATACATTTTAATGTACTTTTTAGGATTTGAGACTTAAATTTGCTTTGACAAAGGATGAACTCCGTACATTTGTGGTGGGGATTTGTGTTTATTTAGCCCCACTTTAAATGGGCAGTAGTTAGTTAAAAACTTGTTTAGGAATACTTTAATCTCGGTGTGAACTCAGCTGTTCTTCAGAGGACTCAAAGTTTGGCCGGAAAACATTAGTAAAGAAGCAGCATCATGAAGAGTTTAGAAACACAGCATCGCAGCAAACTGAGATTTATGGTACAGCAACTATCGAGACATGCTTGTCTTCATACATAGGCAAGCAAGGTAGAGACAGATTCAGTCATAGAAGCCAACTGGTCCATGGGACCTTAGGAAGAGCTGTTGAGGTTCCTAGCTCAGGTAGAATAATCTGTCTAAATGATAAACCAGAACCTCCTACTTTTAATGACCAGACATAGAAGATAGAAGGCACAAAATAGATACCGTTGATGCAAGGACCTGAAACAGGGTGTTGTGGTCCGATTAGACTATAAGTGAATGTTACGTCCTACAAATGTCGTGTCGTAAGAAAAGTAACATCGCCCATTTTCTCGGATATGACGTCCCAAAATAAAGCATAGGGGTGGCAGCATCATGATGTGAAGATGAAGTACCTTTCATTGGGTTTTATTGAGCACAATTCGCTCTATCATCCCAATATGGAAACAACTATAGAATGTGAGTGATAAAGCATTCCAGTGGAATGAGCCCATAAAATAAAAATAAATCTCTTGGCCGATACACTTAATAGTATTTATATACGTTTGAAGTTACAACCCCAAATCTCTTTATTGGGACTGCCCATGACACACACCACACATAAAGTTCGGAGCAGCATGCTGTGGTTAAGCGTTTCTTCAGGAGCTATAGGGACATTTTGAATGGCATGATTGATTGAGTTAAAGTTTTAGGCAATAGTGTGGAGACTCAGCTTCTAGTAGGAGATTGATCCCCAAAGATGCCGTCCATAAAATGTTTTTGTTGAAGACATATTCATGTGTTACAATGGCCCATTTATGGTTTAGGTCAATGAAGAATTACGAATCTGTGGAAAGACTTGAAATCTGATATTACCAGATGCTCTTGACTGAGCTTAAGCCACTTCTTCAAAGAAAAATGTAAATTTCTTCATATGTAAAAAAAAAAACTTGCAACTCTAGGTCATTTCATCAAACACCCAGAATTAAAGTGCTTGTAAAAAGGTCTCCGTGTGTTATGCACTGCCGGCTTTCTTTCCGAAAGCTCACAGCTGCATGGGATGTCAGCAACTCCAATTGATTTATGAATGGCCAGAAGCAGCTCAGAGGAGGCTTGCCTATGAGTTTATGAAAGAAGTTTTTGTAAAAAAAAACAAAATCATTGACTGTAAAAATAACATCAACAGTCATGCATGCTGTTGGAAGACACTGTTTATTAGTTATTTAGGATAATTGTCTCTTTTTGCAAACAGTGTTCCCTCCCGGGCTTTCCCCTCCGACGTAAACATTCAGGGAACCAGATTCCACATTGGCAGTCGGGGGAGGTGGAAGGGCTTGTTTTCGGTAAGTCGAGTTTCAAATTGGGATTCAACTCCAAGGACATTTAAAGGCATCCTAAATGCCTGTTGATAATTTTCTCATCTGTTACCACATGTTCAGGGCCAGATGCGACAACTGGTTCTCGTGCCAAACTCAGATGCCTCAGATCAGATCTGCCCGTCTTCTGACCCCGAGCTTGCAGCTTTGTCAGTTCCACCTCTGCTCTTAGACCTGCCTGTGAGAAGGAGGCAGAAAGACCGACATGGTGCTGCCTCTGGTAATTTGTACATTGGGTTCACAAGAAATGTTATGAGAGTATTAAGGAATTACCCCCGATTGCTCTGTCTAAAATGTGATCTGTCAGGAACAACAGGGCGACTATCGGTGGGATCGGTGAGGCCGTGTTCTGAGTTGATACAAGGTCAGCTGTGGTTTAATCCTCTCAAAAAGGGCCTCTATGTCTGTGACGGATCAGTGTGGATCACCGTGTTGGAGGGTACGCATCAAACTGCCAACAACAACAACCAACTTTCTCTGTCTTTTATTAAAAATGACAAAATCAATTCTCCTTAAACGCAGACCATAAAAGACTGGACTATGTCATGGAGCATCAGGTCCTTATTACCAGCTCCGAGACACATGATGTGGAGGTATTTCTCCATGTTTTCTTTACAGATAGTGCTTTGCTGTATTGAGCTTATTTTTATCTGATTTTCAGGTATTTCAGATTCAAGGCGTTGGTCTCATGGCTGCTATGGCCCACAGATCCTCAGCCTCTGGTTCAGCTGTATATCTTTGGACCCACTCGGGTTTCCAGATCTATCAGAACATCAGCACTCATGGAGCTCTGGCTTGGAAACATTTCCAAATAGGAAAGAAGGTATTAGACAGTGGAGATCAAATGTTTTTTTATCAACACACTCATGGAATTAAAATCTAAAACTGATGTTTTTTAACCTTTTTTTGTTGTTTTTGTCTAGGCATATCTTGTAGTGTCAAATTCTGGGTCTGGAACAAACAAGTCTTTAGACAAGGAGCCTGAAATTGACTTTTCTGTCATTTATAAATGGAGCAAAAGAAGAAAACGATTTGTGAGGTTCCAGACACTGCAGACCTACTGTGCTCGAGATTGGGAGGCTTTTAACATTAATGAACATAGTTATCTTGTTGTGGCAAATCACAGAATGGGTAAATATTTATATCGCAATAACATGTCTCATGTTTTTGGGCGTTTTCATTCTTAAATTCAGATTGTTAAACTGATTTTAACATCATAAAGATAATCCGTATGTGCAGAATAGCAATTTTAATACAATTAACTCCTTAGTAAATGGTGAATTAACCACAATTTTACAGAGTTAGATTCTGATTAGATAGATAATAATATATATAGATGATAAAATGATAAAAAGACAGAAATGTGACTACACTAAAAAGGTAAAAAATCTTAAAAGGGAATATACCTTGACCCATGAAAAACTTCTCCAAGAGTGCATATAAGACTTCTCCAGGGGATCTAGACAACTTTAAAACAGGCTAAAACTATTGTGAAAATAGGGTGGATAACAGTCTTATTGCCAGCTGTAACAAACTTCTGATGCTTCCACTATTGCTGGCACAATCATACTCTTTTGTTAACTTTTGTTTCCCCCCAAATGGATTAAATTTGCATTTGAAAACTCTACTTGTATGTACTCAGGTTATCTTTATCTGATGTTACATTTTGTTCAAGAATCTGGAAGAAGTAAGTGTAAGAAAGAAAACAAACTTGAAAATATCATAGGGCAAATACTTTATCATCATATTAAGGTACCTGCCTCTTGCCTTGCAGCTTTTTGCGCAACGTGGATTACATTCAGTCCTTTCTTTTGCTGTTCTTTCTTTAAGGACTCAACAATCACACCATAAACAGTGTGATCTACAAGTGGAACAGATCAACAAAGTCTTTTGAGGTTCACCAGACACTGATGACTTCGGGAGCTTATGACTGGGAGTTCTTCACAGTTGGCCCATACCATTTCCTGGTGGTTGCGAACGCTTTTGATGGCGTGACCACTTCTGTGGACTCTGTCATCTACGTTTGGATCAATGGGAGATTTCAGGTGTTCCAGACCATCAAGGTGCGTGTTACATGAGAACGGAGTTTTAAATGGCTAATGTTTGATTGCTGCATTGCTGCCAAACAAACCACTGTGTACAGCTATTGTCACTTGAGGGAAGTATTTGGGTTGGTGTTAATTTCAGCTGATGAGATCTTTATCTTTGATGGGATTATAAAGATATCTTTTATCAAAATAATAACAGAAGAGATGGGAAGCAAGTTAGAAACTGACCCAATCTATCCTAGCATAGATGATGTGGTTTGGCATGATTTGCCTGAATGACGGAAGTGCTTTGAAACGGATATAAACTTTTTAATCTGAATCTGGCCACAACTGATGTGTATGTGTTGACACCTTGATTGCCACGCGTGAAAACACAGAGGGATGCGTAATTAAGGGGAACTCCACTGATGGAACTGAAGAACTGTATGAACTGGTTGCTACCTGCGGCTGGTAGCATTAAAATAACTGGATATCATGAGAGAATTGGGATTTCTGATATCTGTTGGCTGCACACAAAGTGAAGCTGCATGACGAAAACCGTTGCCTAGTACGTGAGAAGACCATTCAGACATTTTAAAGCAACACTAAGTAACTTTTCAATTTTCAGAAAATATTTTCATAACTTTTTTGATTATACGTCGACTTACAGCTTGTTGAATGACACCTCTGTCATGGCCCGAGGAGTCCGTATCACTTTAACTCGCACTAAGCACTAAACAATTACAAATATGCGAACTGCTTTACGGCATACGTCACTTCCGCCGTTTCCTATTTTCGACACCATCAAATGACATTGTTTCACTACAATTAGATTAATCACCTCATCGGTATTCATCCTTCACACAGCCTTTTTTCTTTTAAACTATTGTTTGAAACTTAAATCTTTTACATTTACTCACATACAGGAATTGAAAAGTGTTCATATCCCTGCCAGATTTAATTTAAGCAACATGTTTCATCTGACAGGAAGTAAAATTAATGTGCTTAATTAGTGTGTGGCTTCAATCTGATAAGGACTCTCTGCAATGATTTGAAGATTAGGGATTATGCAAAAAAGGCCTTTCAAACAGAAAAACATGAAACTGATAACCAAAGATAAATCATCAAAAAAATCCAGTAGAAACATGCAAAAAAGCTGGAAGGCAATCATAAGAAGGATTTGATTGAGAAATACCAATAAAGATTTTTCTTCCCCTAAATGTCAAGAAGGGCGTTAATAATTGTATACATGACATTTTTAATTTAAAATGTAAATGGGAAAGTATGCTGACATTTAATTCATTTTCTGTTGTATCTTATACCTTTTTGTATTAAAGTAAATCTGCCAGTTGCATGAATAATTAATTATGAGCTTAACTGGATCCCTTTCGAAACTTTTGACTGACCTTCTGAAACTATAGACATTCTGCGCCACAGACTGGGAAATGTTCCAGATCGGCAGCAGAATATTCCTGGTTGTGGCCAATGGAAACAGACTCCATCGTAATGGACCCAGCCAGTACACCATCAACTCAACTATCTATGAGCTGGACATTATCGGGCAGCTGTTTGTTCGCTTCCAGGATATTGTCACCTACAGGTATCAATGTTGATTTTCCAGACGTAATCAATGAGAAACACAGAATTTGTGATAATCTTTGTGGTTAAAGATGTTTACATTTTGGCAACATGGCACCTAACAGTCATTTTTTTCCTTTCCAGTGCCGTGGATTGGGAATTCTTCAGCCTTGGGGAAGAATATTTCTTAGTTGTTGCCAACTCCTATAACGGAGAATCCTACTCTCTTAACAGCATTCTTTACAGGTATTCCACTTGTCAACAACTCCCCAACCTGTGTGATGTCTTTTGTCAATCTGTATTGCCACGGGGTACCTGTTATAAAACCATCTTAGAAACAACCTCATGTAGATGCAGTCTACACCTTGTTATTTAAAAAAACACTAGCATTTCTATAACATGTACAATTTCTTTGAAGGAATTTTAAACACTTACAATTTTTTCTCAATTCTTTTCATATTACAACTACAAACTTTAGACTACTGTATTGGTATTTTATGTAATACACTAACAACAACTAACATTTGAAAAGAGGAAATTAAAAATTAAAATCAGCTTTAAATTGTTTTTACAGATATAAATGTAACAGGATCTTTTTTGGGAAATGGATTTTATTTTGCATCATGTAATGTACCATTACAATTATGCACTAAGAGGTCTA
>JAVLVB010000369.1:138889-157767 GCA_032876305.1 Orestias chungarensis | reverse complement strand
ATATATATATATATATATATATATATATATATATATATATATATATATATATATATATATATATATATATATATATATATATATATATATATATATATATATATATATATATATATATATATATATATATATATATATATATATATATATATATATATATATATATATATATATATATATATATATATATATATACATGCAAACAGCGGATTTATGTGATTTCTTTTTCAATTTGCAGGTGGCAGGGATATGAAGGATTTGTACCGGTTCATTGGCTCCCAACCATTGGATGCAGTGACTGGGAGTTTTTCAGCTCTAATGGAGAATCCTTTCTGATCTACTCTGGTGCCAAAACCCCTCTCTCCAAAGTTTTCAAGCTCAAAACCTACTAAAAGAAAAAGTTACAAAGTCACTTACCAGAATCATGTCCTATACGGTGATAAACCACTACATTACAATTACTAGCAACAGTATATTATCCCGTTTTAACATTTTCATGTTATATAATTTCATGCCAGATTTGTATTTATTTTGTTTATTTAATAATTCAAATGTGTTTCACACACACATTTGAATTATTAAACAAATTAGATTCACACAGTGTGAGTCGTAATAGAATACCCACATAAGTATATTAAAAACTAACAAAACCATACATTAATTTTTATGTTCACATTTAAAATTAAATAACACATCAAATATGTAATTGTTATGTTTATATGTATTTTAAACTATTTTAAAGAAATAAATTTTCGATTTTTTTAGGAAGTTCTGCGGGTATTTACCTTTGGCTATCTTTAGCTTTTTCAATCTATTTAGTCTTTAACTGATTTAAGTTTAAAAAAATGTTTGTAATATATTCAGATTTATCAAACTTAATTATTTCCACTGTACATATACATATTTTTAAATTTAACCTCACCTTCAAAGTGTTGTGTTTTGTAACTTTTCATGGATTTGTAAATTTAGATGTGAAAAGAATATTAAAATGCAATTAATTTGAAAAATAAACATATGAACACAGACAATTAAGCCCTACTTATTTGATCTGTTTTGGTTACAATAAACTGGACTGGTGTTATTTTGCCTGTCTGCATTTTTGACTGTTTTATTAGAACTATGCTTGATATATTGGACTGTAAGCATAAACATTGTTTAATGCTTTTCGTTAATGTAATAGGTTTTTTGGTAACATTTTGTAAATGAGCAATCATAACGCTTAGTTGTTGAAAGACTCTAAGACCCAGAATGCTTCTGTGAGACAATCTTGTAGGAAATGTAGTATTAGAATGTGCAGCAGGTGTTTCTTTTTTAAGTAAGTAAAGCAACAAACTGGATTTAGACAGTGGGAATTTATATTTCATTCATTTATTTAACAAACATCCACCTGTTACGTGTCTATAACATGCAGATCTTGTGAAGTTGTCGTTTTGACTCATCGTTGCACTACAAGTACCATGATGCATCACTCCACTTCCTCCCAGGAACAAACATGGCCGCTCACTGTTCAGCCATGGTGGTTCTATTTACGTTTACCGTTCCAAGACTCAACAGTGGAAGAAAGAGCTCGGCTTCGAAGCCATTTTGAGTTTTAAGCCTAACGTTTATTTGAACCGCCGTTAATTTTTTTATAAATGGTTGTTGAGACACAAGCTTGACAGATTTCCTTTGTTTTAGCGGCTGATTTGATCGACCGCCGCCGGGGAAACCAACACGGTTCGTATCGGGGTCTGGCCGCGATGTTCAGCCCCGTAAACTCCTCTTATTTTCGGGTCAGTCCGGCGATTATCAACCGGGAGCTCGGCAAGACTAAGATGAGATAGCGAGAGCGTTTGTGGAGATTTAAACGCCAGCTCGCCATGTTTGGGAATCTTTTTGAGGAGGAGGAGGAGGATGAGCGCTCTTCTTCGAGCTTCTCCGGAGGGAGATCCGGCAGGGTGGACGAGGAGCCTCCTCCACCCCGTGGGAGAAGCAGCCTGTGCGGCATTAAGAACCAGGGAGGCACCTGCTACCTTAACTCCCTGCTCCAGACTCTGCTGTTCACCCCAGAGTTCAGAGGTCGGGGCTGCAGTGGTTTTGATCACTGTTATATTTGAGTGATTTCTATTTTAATTTGTGTGTTTGTTTGCAGAGGAGCTGTTCAGTTTGGGGCCAGAGGAGTTGGGGTGTCTTGAGGACAAAGACGACCCGGAAGCCAAAGTAAGTTAAGACCTGCTGAAGCTCAAACCAAACACCTGAATGAGGCTTTTGATATTCTATGTTTGAGTCTGATTTCTGATTTCCTGGGATTACATATGCGGTGAGTTGCAGATGTGTGATGGAAAACACCTTGCTGATGTCAGAGCAGAACAGACAGGTTTAAAATGCAGGTGGAGCGACTCCTCAGGTATGCAAAGCAGCATCTCTGAACACATGTTAAGCCCAGAAGCAGAAGAGCAAGTGAGGCGCCAGCAAAGAAAAGAAAACTGAGGCTATAATAGCACAGGCTCGATGAAAATAGTCAATTATAATAATAATAATAAAGTTCAGGGGACAGATAAGTCTTGCTTTTTGTTCGTAATAGTCAGAATCTGACTCTTGTTTTGTCAAGTAATGTCACACATGCAAGGATTTTATCTTGGTGAGAGCATCGTATGAATAACATATAACAAGAACACAGACTCCTTATAAACATTACACTAAAGGATAGACAGAAAAATCAATTTAAAAAGAGTACTAAACGTAATTATAAATGCTGAAAGAGCCGAAATTTCTTTAGAAATGAAGTTACTGTTGGCATAAATGTATTCAGGAGGTCAACATCTAGTCATACGGTTGGTTCAAAATTTGGTGTAAACAAAAGGAAGACGGCTTTAACGTGGTTTAAGGCTGTTGGAAGTGATGGTATATTGGTATGGGGTTATTTCCTTCACACTTTTGGCCCCTTTATGTTTACACTTAAACATATTTCTGCCTTCCTGGCTAATGCAGACCATGTCTATCCATTAGTTACCACTGTGTACCCATCTTCTGATTTCATACTTTGTAGGGGTGTACCAATGCGATATTGATTTTGAATATCATTAAAAATACTAATTTCAGATTAAACCGGCCTGCTTTTTAAGAGCCATGACCACTAAAACAGTGCTTGCTATGAAAAGTAGTGATAAGTAGCAGGGATGTGGGTATCATTGAAAATCTTGTATAGGGACATCCCTGATACTTACAGGGAGGTAATGCACAATAATAGCTGACACTGGTTGCTTAGACATAAATCTAAGGGACATTATTGGGTCTTTTGGTGGAATAAAAAAACTCCCACAACTATCAAATTATTATGGACTAAAATCTTTAAGCACCACTTTCAACATGTTGTTGAATTTTTGTGATGAGAAATTAAAGTTGCTCTGAACGCAAATGGGGTCTGCAACACTCTTGTGTTTAACAAGATGGATTGCGAGTGTATAGGTTTTTGTCATTCAATGCAGAAGAGATCCAAATTTTTATTGTTTTTTTTAGGTGTATCTGTTCCAATGAGATTTAATACTGCAGTACTCCAAAAACCAGTAATGGCAACAACGGCGTTTTAACGTTACAAATGCATAGTAATTAATCAGTATTAGTAA
The DNA here is from genome assembly GCA_032876305.1 of Orestias chungarensis. Lineage (NCBI taxonomy): Eukaryota > Metazoa > Chordata > Actinopteri > Cyprinodontiformes > Cyprinodontidae > Orestias > Orestias chungarensis. The sequence continues at coordinate 154,162 of JAVLVB010000369.1, read as the reverse complement.
ATAATAATTTCACAGAGAAACTGAGACGATATGAAACAATTCCAGTTTAAAACTTGGCTGTAGAATAATCTGAAAGTGAAAAGGTAAACAAGAAAGGAAGGCAGTTAAACTTACACGGACCAGGATTAGAAAAATAGGCATGATTATTGTAAACATTCTAGAGCTTCATGTCTGGAAAAACAGGGCGGCAGGTTAGTAAAAACAAGAGCTCAATGTCTTTTTTTACAGTGGGAGTTGGGAGGGCAGGCAGGTTTCTGTGTGGTGCTGTCGCTCGGGATGGCCCACACAGTGTGGTTGTTCTTTTCCAAGGCAGGAGCTGCTTGTGACATGATGGGTTTCCCTCCATCCACTCTAAAAAACTCCTACTTTTCCTCAGACCCTGAGGAGTTGGGGACCAAGCTATATGAATCAGCGGAGGCGTGATGGGCACGTCCTCTTTAAATCTAAGTGCATATCGAGTGTCTGCAGGCGGCCTGCGATTGTCTAAGCACTTTTAATCATTTTCCTATGAATACGCATTCTTAACAAATGTAGATTTTATTCAGAAGGTAGTTCTTTTTAATTAAATGGGAAAGCACAACCATCACAGATCCTAATTTCTCTCAAAAATAAAAGATCTAACAGCAACATTACCTTATAATTGTAATGGAAGCAGAGAGACTGGCCATCCGTGTTGTTTAAAGACAAAGCTGGAAAAAACATGCATAGATTTGTATTGTTTGCTCATCTCTTGACATGTCTACAGGAGCACAGGAACACTTTTATGATTCAGTATCGTAACAGGGGACAAGCTTTCATCGTAACAGGGGACAAGCTTTCATTCTCAGTTTCAATAAACAACAATGAATATTGGTTTTATAGTTTAAAATTGCGAAGTTACATAGAAGCTGCACATTTTGAATAAACTATTTAGCCCATGCCTGATACAGTTTTTGTGTTTACTTAAGTTTGCTCGTTTCCTCCACAGGTCCGGGTGATCCCTCTGCAGCTTCAGAGACTATTTGCCCGGCTGCTGCTGTTAGACAAACAGAGCGCCTCCACCACGGATCTCACTGACAGCTTCGGCTGGAACAGCAGCGAGGTCAGTGACGGGGAAAAGGAGATGCACACGTTATGCTTTTTTGGTTCTTTTTTGTTTCTTCCCCCAGCTACATCCGACGATGCACGCTTAAGTTTACAAAACGCGGTTCCATGATATTGTAGCAGTCGACCCAAGTGAACCGACTGGAATTCCACTTCTTTCTGGAGGCCGTCCAGCTGCCAAATGATTACCTGAGGACGGAGAACAAAACGTTACAGAGACAAAAGTTGCCAAGGGGCGCGCAAACCTAATTTTCCGGTGGAAAAAGACATGCAGCGATGTGATCAAACAAGCAGCTGTACTCTCGCAAACCGCTAAGCTTCTGTTGGCTGGCGGTGATAAGAAAGAAGCAACACAGTAATTGACCTAAATGTTGACAAGTAGTAAAACGCAGAACCGCATGACGTGGCATCGAATCCAACGCACACTGAGGAGAAATGGAAACTAGGCGGCTTTGAAAAGTAAAGATAAAAAAATATGTAATATAAAAAAAAAAAATGCTCATAGTTTTTATTTATTTTATTTATTATATGGAAAGGCACTTCTAAAACAAGTTCCTCTGCCAAAAGCTGTACTTTATCTGATGGTTTCAGTGAAAACATCCCGCCCTGCTATGACATGTAATTATTCCGTTTTTGACCATATATTCGCAGCCTAATTAGCGAACAAACGTCCATAATCAGAATCCTGGGTGTAGCGCAGAGGACAGTGACTGAACATGCTGCGTCGAGACTTCAAAGCGTGTGTTGGGAAATTCGAGACCTGTTCAGTACTGTGGGTGACAAATGACGTCATTTGGGACGTTCGAAGCGTGATTTATGATCATATTCAAGCTACGGTGCATTCACTTGCACATTTAACATTGAACAACTTGACACTTTGGCCTGATCACAGTTTCTGCATGATCCTACAAAGTTTAAAGACGTTTTGCACTAAATTATCTTAATGTTAGGATTGATTAAGCCCACGTTTGTCTTTGTCTTGAAATCAGGGATAGTTACAAACCAGTAAAAGTCATGATACTTACTGCAACAACTGTTTTTAAAGCTATTGCAGGTAGATAAACTATAGATGTAGGAGCACAGGCCAGAGCTATAATTAACAACTATAGTGAATAGTTATATTCAACCTCTTTAGATCTGTTAGGCAAGGTATTTAGCTGAGTAAAATGGGTTATATTCTACATTTCCTATAGCTCTTAAATTTAATTCACTTCTGTCGTAAAAGGGCCTAAAGATATCCTACATGTAACTTGTTGAAACTTGAAGGAAGCCTGTGGGCTCTCTTCATTAAGTAATGTAAATCTCAGTTATTATTATTATTTCTTTATGTTGAAATGCAATGTGCAGATTTTTGTTACCATCACTTTTCATTTGATGTTAAAAAGTGTTTGTTGTTTTATAAAGCACCAGTTGGCCTGAAGGCATCATGACTTCATTCTGCCAACGCTGCAACAGAACAATTGTACATTTCTGCATATCATAGGTTTTAGACTGTTTAGGAAATTAGGCTGATGTTTGTTTTTAGCAAATGAGTTTCATTGAACAGCTTTAAAATTTTTTTTACTGTTTTGGCTTTTCAGAAATGTTTAAGCTTGCTTCCGTTTGGGGGCACAAAACTGAGCGTTTTATACTTTACATTTATCAGTTTGTGACACCACCAAAGTGTTATTTTCTACCACGTCTTTGTTACTATATCTATATTTTCATAAAAGGCTTTTAAGTATAAAAGTAATATGTACATTTAGGGTTGTTTGTTAGCACATATGTACAAAATGCACAAAATGAAACAAAGTCGTTGTTCATCTGAACTACGCCTTCTGGTTTTCCTTCAAGGGCACGAATCAGCATGACGTGCAGGAGCTCAACAGGATTTTGTTCAGTGCACTGGAGCACTCCCTTGTGGACACCAGTGGCAGCACGTTGATCCAGCGCCTCTACCATGGCACCATTGTCAACAGCATCGTATGCAAGGAGTGTGGAAACGTGAGCCAGAGGAAGGTGCGATAATCGCTCGCGTAGAACAAAAAAGAATCCCCGTTTCAAAACGACTTTTTGTTTTGAATGTGCTTTTGTGTCCTCTACAGGAGGACTTCCTGGATCTGACGGTGTGTGTCTGCGGTGTATCCAGCCTAGAGGAGGCTTTGTGGAACATGTTTGTGGAGGAAGAGTTGTTTGAAGGCAATAACCTTTATCGTTGCGCTCAGTGTTCCAGGTTGGTCACTGCTGCCAAGGTAAGTACCACTAACGTACACTTTATTTCAATAAAAGGCTTTGTCTGTGTTTTTATGTATTTGTACTATAAAACACATTTTCCTTTGGCACTATTCAGTCTGCAAAGCTGAAGCAGCTACCCCCGTTTATGACCATGTCTCTGCTGAGGTTCAGCTTTGACTTTGCCAAATGCGAACGATACAAGGAGACCGGACGCTACAGCTTCCCAACCACTATTGATCTGCAACCTTTTTGTGAACAGGTACTGGAAGGATTTTAGTACTATATGTATGCATTTTAATGTCGGGATTAATTTCTGTTTTAATTCAAATGATCATGCCTCACAACATTTTTGTATGAACAGTGAAAGATATTTTTAATGTTAAATTGTTATGCAATGGCCGACAAAACCATGATGAAGGCAACACGAACAGTTCAAGGAAAGCATAACACAACATTATTGTTAACACAGCTGTCAAGGCATGTGTTTGGAAAGTTTAGTGGAATAAAAATATAGTTGAAGAAGGGATGCTCACACATAAAAGGAATTTGGTTTTGGTTACACAGATGCTTGCAGTGCACGAAAAAAACAGTAAAGAAACATTTGTAACATTTAGCATGTGTAATTTTATTTATTTTTTTAAAGTGCAGTTTTGTGCAGTATAAAAACTATAGAAGTTCTAAAAATATATAAATAAATTGTTCAATTGTTCATGAGAATAATGGAAGTTGGAAAAAAGCTTCTCTGTAGCCTGGTCGTACGGGTCTTCATGTGGCTGAAGCGTCGGTCTGATGGAAGGCACCGAAACAGGTGACGGTCAGGGTGAAACGGGTCGGTGATGATTTTCTCTGCACGCTTCCTGGTTCTGGAGGCATGCAGGTCCAGCAGTGCGGGCAGCTTTACACCGATGGTCCTCTCTGCAGACTTGATAATGCGCTGCAGTCTCTTGGTGTCGTGTTTTGTGAGAGCACTGCCCCACAGTGTGATGGATGTGGTGATGATGGACTCTATGATGGCTGTGTAGAACTGCACCATCAGCTCTTGGGCTAGGTTCCATGCACATGCTTGATTTTCCTTTGAAACACTTGGTTTTCCCTCTTACAGGCCGATGCTGTGGACTCTGATTTCACATATGAGCTGTCTTCTGTGATTATCCACAAAGGAGGCTGCTATGGCGGCCATTACCATGTTTACATCAAGGATATTGACGAGCTCGGACTTTGGGAGCCACCGGTGAGATATATTGGAGATTTTCATTTTAGTTATGAAACTGTTGCTGCTACGTTTTTTTCTTCATGCATATGTCTTAACATTATCTTGTTGTCAGGAGGAGGACTACAAACCAAAAATTCAAAAGAGAACAAGGGAGGAAGTCAAGGATCCACCTGAGCAGAAACCACAAGAAGACAATCCGTTGTCTATCATCACTACAATCATTGCTCAGGTACAGCGAGATCTTTGAATGATTGTAGGAAAACGAAGATCAAGGCTAAACATTATAGTATCTCTTTGTGAGATTTTATAGATTTTGATTCAGTGTAGCTCAACATCTGACCATCTTATTTCTGCATTAGTTTTTTCTTTTTTTGCTATAACTACGGCAGACTATATGTTTATGATTTTTTTTAAGCTGCATTACCTTTGATGTCCTCTAGGAGTCATCAAAAAGTGTGTTGTTGGATCAACTGGGCCAAAAACTCATGGAAAAAACTGGATCATCCTGGAGCAAAGGGTTCCGAAAACATTATGGCCCCATTGGAAAGGTATTGTTTGCTTTTCCACCTAAGTAGATAATATACACGTGTCTAATCCAGTTTCTGTGCATTATTTATTTTAGTTCCTGCAATCCCACAATGAAGTTTTCATTTTGGTATCTAATGGGACTCGAGTAGCATTGAAAGCAAACCCTCCGAGTGCGGCCGCTGACGCCTCTGCTCCACCAGAGCAGGCCGCGAGCTCTGAACCTTCAGCTTCAGACAGAGGAGCTTCTGATCTGCAGCCGGAGGCAAATCAGACCCCTAAACAAAAGGTATTTAAGAAACAACCATCTAAAGATTTTGGTTACATATTAAATATAAAAAAAAAAAAAAAAAGAAGCAAAAAAACGTTATTTAACAACATTTTTAAAATAAACAACAAAAAACATTTGAAAAAAGCGTTTCTATCTCCATGTCTGCATAGTAATAGTGTTTATTCAATGTTTTCAGTGTTGCTAATAGCCACATTATTTCAAATATTCAAGATTTGTCCATCTGTTTTGTGTTTACAGCAGTAAGTACACGTCCCACAGTTCCAGGTTACATATGATGGAGCAATATTTTTTGTGTTGCAATCATCTGCCTTAAAAATTGTTTTAGTGCCAGAAAAGAAGAGTGTTTTACAGTTCAATATCTTTCTGAAAATCAAATTGTATACCTCATTGAAGATATTTAGGGTTTCTGTCTCTCAAACACTAACACAGACTTGCAATGTAACCATAATAATGTGACTCATGGGGAAAAAAGTGTTTCCCACGTCGGTTCGATGCTTTTGAAGCCCGTCTTGTGACCGTTTTCTCACGGTGCGTCCTCCTGTCTGACAGCAGGGTAGCCACTGGTTTGACCTCAATGACTCCACCATTACGTCCATCAGGGAGTCGGACATTGAGAAGCAGTTCCAGGGCAAAGAGAGCGCCTACATGCTGTTTTACAGAAAAACACAGCTGCGCAGGCCCAGTGAAGGTACCGAGTGACTTTTTATTTTTTTATTATTTTGGAACTTGAGATTGGAAAATTGCTTCTGTCACACAATTTGATTGAAAAGTAAGAGTTTCAAACCTCTGTTGAGTGAGCAGTAAGTTTCCTCGTATATGTATTTTTACGTTTATAGCTCTAAGCAATCCACAGTACAAAGTTCCTTCCCAGTTCGTCCAGATGGCCCAGGACGAGAACCAGAGGCTGCAGCAGATGCGGTATTGAAACAAGCACACACGTGAAACATGTTGCTCTGTTATTATGTACACAGCTGCGTAGTAGGGTCTGACTCTGAGTGCATTTTCTTCAGAGCCTTCCACTTCTATTATTACTAAGATGTGTGAAAATCCTTAAAAGTATTTGTTTATTCCAATAAAATGTTAGCACTTTTGAAAAAAAAACAAAAAACTGAACCATTAATCTTTTTGTCCAGCGGGAAAACAAGTCTCTAAAATTCTCTATTAAATAATTGCAACTGAATTACTTTACTGTTCAAGATGCTTAGAGTGTAAAATGCATTGTCAACTTTGTGGGCACGAGTAAAAAGTTGTTACAATGACGTCACAGGGCGGAGTAATCTATCCGCGGTCACATCATACACAGCCCGCTCCAAATTTAAAGATGCCGGAAGTGAAATAGCAGTGCCCCCCCTGACTGATTCGCTTTTTATTCAAATAAAGTTTTTACAGGTGCCGATAAGTGTGGATGTTGCTGGAGAGATGAGGAGAGTCAACATAATTTATTCTTTTTATCAGTGAAGAGTTTGACGCCACTAATAACACAGTCGAGCTGTGCCTGCACCTGGCCCCCTGCTACAAGACTGTAAATGGAGTCCTACAGCCAATCAGCAGGGAGTCAAGTGGCAGCATCAACCTGAGCTTCGACCGCAGGAAGACCATCGGAGATCTACGGCTCACTATTTATCATGTACTGTGATTTCAATAAACAGCCAGAACTATGTGTTTTTCAAAGTCTTAGTGATGGGAAGATTCTGATATTTTATTTTCTTCCCAAAATATAGATGCAGGAACTTTGGGAAGGAGATATGATGTTGACTGTGGCCAGGAGTCTGCCTGCAGGTTTACACCTCTACAATACTCTTACAGGTTAGACCTTACTGCCAAAAACATTAAAAAAAATGCCTTTAGTGGGAAACTAGATTTAGGGATATTTATTCTCAAACACTTCTCCTTTCACAGATGACGGTGTCTCTCTGTGCGGTGCAGGAATCCACACAAATACTGACCTGTTTGTGTGGAATGGTACAGAGGTAAGGAAAGCTAAGGACCATATGGGTCAAATTTCTTCGCATTTCATGGACGTGGGATAAAACTCATAATCCCGTGCACCTTTCTTCTTCAGGTCTGTGGTGCCGCGGTCCAAACCGGAGCTGAATGGGAACCGGTGTTGCTCACCGTCGTTCGGCCTTTCTTGACCGAAGACGTGGAGCAGGAGGCGCAGAACGGGGTGGAAAGCGAACAAAACGGCTTGGGTTCTGAAAACGTGGGTGCGGGACTGAAAAGGGAAGCAAGGGGGTTCGCCGGAGGTGCAACCCTCGGGGAGGTGAAGGAGGCGCTGGGGGAGCCAAGGGAGAGTCTGCTGTGTCAGCAGCATAAGAGGGGAAAGGCCGATGGTGTGGGGGCAGGGGAGGGAGGGGGCGGCAGTGGATGGAAGGTGTTTCCGCCAAACGACATGCAGCGGACTTTAAAGGAGCTGTCGCTGAAAGATGGAGACGCCTTGTTGGTGTTGGAGCCGGACTCGTTTGACAGCAGGTAAGCTCTCTGTTAAAAATATCAGTGCCTCCTGAACTTTACTACAGTTTGTCATGGTAAACGTCACAAATTTGAGGGAATTTTCTGAGATAGACGAGCAGAAAGTGTTGCCCCAGGGGAAAAAAACAAACATGAAATGCATTACAAGGTATGCAGTGCCATTTTAATTCAGCCCCTTTTAATCAGACACCCCTAAAATCAATCTGACAAACTAGTTGAGCTGCCGATATCCACAATTCAACTGGAAATCTAATAAAATAACAAACGTTGGTAGTTTGGAGGATGATTGTACTTTTTGGCAAAACCTGTGGATTTGTTTTTCCTTTAAAAGTTTGGAAACCATACATAATGAACATTTATGTTACTTTGGTTTTGACTAAATATTAAATCTTGTTTTTCTAATTAGACAAAGGAAAATATAACTTGGGGCATTGTAGTGAATGTTGGGATGGTTTCCCTTACCGTGTTTAGTGTGTTTACTCGAAATGGGGACGTGGTCACTGTGACCACACCGTCTGACTGCCGCTGGCTCCAGGTGGAGTTTCGACCACAAATAAGAGAAGGAGAAAAAGAAGAGGAGGAAAAGATGAAGAAAGTAAAGGTTCCAGCCACAGGAAATATGGTCAGGCATTTAAGACTTTGTTGTCGTCCTACTTCCTTTTTAGTCTTGATTTTTGTTTTTATTGCATCATGTTCATTTAAAAAGCTGCATCCTTAATTTATAACTTGTCTTGTCACAGCTGGTATGTGAAGTTAAACAAAGAGCCATAGAGGAACTGCAGCTGTACGAACAACCTTCAGGCAAGATGCTCAAAATTATTAGTAATTCTCTGGTAGTAGAGGTACACTTAAAATAAAAAAAACAAATAATTCAATTTTTGTCTTTAGCACTCTGGTGTAGTGAATGTATATAGGTTGATCGACCAGTCTCTGTTCCGTTACACCACTTTCATCTGTGTTGGTAAGCAGGTGCGCAGTTCTGTCTGAGGCAGGTGGACTGCTCTGGGAAACTCCTTCCTCCAGGTACTCTTTCATTTCCTAGCTCAAGGCCAACTTAGATGGAAATTCCCCTCATTTTAACATATCAGGACAATTTTTCTCCAACTCCAAACTGTTAAGTCTTTGATAGTTACTCCCTGTAAACCTGTTTTAAATGTAATTCATACATGCTGACACACGATGGTTTTCCTGACAGTATGTGAGGAGTTAAGTGTTCGGGATGCAGGCGTGCGACTCATGACTACATTGACTCTCTGTCCGGGAAAAGCCCCCAAGGAATCACAGGTGTGCCTTTTTTATTTTTTTTTATTTCTGCTCCCCCAGTAAAATCGACTTGTCTTGCACCTGAAGCGATGAAAACGACAGCACTTTTAACAGTTTCCTATATCGTAAAAAAAAAATCAAGGCGGTGTGAGTGCATGGGGGCTGATTGAAGTTTAGATCATTTTTTGTCTCTGCATTTTCAGCTGTTCTTGCACTTTACTGTGGGCTCGGCCCCCTCTGCCTGCATGGAGATGGACATAATTGTGGAGAAGACGGTCACTGTTAAAGAAGTGAGGACCTTTAAAAGACATACATTTTGTACTTTTATTTTAATTCAGTGCACAACCAATGTTTGTTTTCCAAGAAAAGAGCAAATGCGGTATTAGGAAATATTTATTTTACAGAGAATTTAACCAAGTGTACTCAGTAATGCTGCAGCTTTAGTCTGGAAATGTCTATATATGACGGCTCTTTGAGCGCTGAGTTCAACTACAGTCCACACTTTATATACTGATATAAAGTCTACACTCTATACTGATATTAACTCGATACGATGTCATCATGAATCATACAGACTTTTATTTATTTTGTAACAAATGGCTGGATTAAGTTATATTACTCAGGGGACAATAGTTAACAACCTTAATCATTGGATAAACTGATCAACTTAATGTTGATCAGTGGCTCCAATAAAAGAAGTTTCGAAATTCAATGAAATAAATTACAAGTTTTGCATGGTGGCATGGATCAAACGTTGGAATGGGTTTTTGGCCTTTATATCAGAGATTTTAGATGTAAGCCCATATAATCAGATATTGATTTTCATGATATCGGACTAATATCCAATATCAGATCGGGACACTCCTAGAATCTTGTATTTGAATTTGCTTTACAATGCCGTCATATAGGAGCTGCTACTGTTGGTGCATTTGCAACTCTTTTATTTTTTTACCACACATTTTCCTTTCACTTAACTTCCCATTGTTTGGATACGGCCCTCCCAATAGCACGCTTCTTTAGAAACAACCCTTTGTGTATCTATCGTGACAAATGTCAACTTAGCAATTAACCCCGTTTTTTTTTTTTTTACTGACCATCTCATGAAAATTATATTTTGCCAAGAAACTGACTTGTGGTTTACGCTTGTTTTGTTTTAGTGTCTCAAAGCTATGCTGGATGCTGTTGGACTTGATGGTAAGTTTTTATTCTTTCATTTTTATGTTTGTTTTCACCATTATTAACTGCTTGGATCAAACAGGTCTTATGTTCAGTAGTTGGTCAGTAGTTAATCGTTTGTTCTTCAGGGACCAGTTGGCACCTCAGGAGGCTTGATTGGTGTGAGGAGGTGGGTGAACCACTACTGGATGAGGTAAATCAATTTATTAACAGTCTGTCATAACCAAATTGGCGGTTTCCAATTATATTTAATAAAGAAACAACTTCTTGAAAGTTGGATCATGTAAGCCTAAACTTCGCCACGTACGAACATCTTTTTATTCGCAGGATGCGCCGTTATCCGAGCTGAAGATTAGCAGTGGGGAGATGTTGGTTGTTACTGAAGGACTTTTGCCTCCAAAGGTAACCAAACGTTTTCAGGATGGCTTTGGATTATTGAAAAAAAAAAATCATAGCTTCCAGTTTGATGTTTTTTTGTTTCTTTCTCTCTTTTGTTCTTAGGGCTTTCTCAAGCTCTCTGTGTGGCTTTGCGTGAACCTGACAGGTATGGAAACGGACCGAGATCGCACAGAAAACAGTCCTGCTGAGCAGCACATCCAGGGAGCAGATGGACTTGGTGCTCAGTCGATTTGTCTTTATAATGGAAACACGGCAGAGCTCCGAAACGTTGGAAAGATTGAAATATCGGATGATGCCACGCTGGAGGACCTGAAGACTCAGGTAAGGTTTTTAGTTTTGTGTGAATTCACAGTAAAATAGTAGGACTGAATATTTCCAGGTATGGTAAACATGATGACCATGTTTTTGTTGTTGTTGTTTTTTTCTAATAAAAGGATTTCAACTTTACAACAGTTAAGGGCCTCCTCTGTTGGTTTAATGAGACATAGATATGTGCAGGCAGGTCAGTTTAGCACCTGGTATCATCTGCTGTGGAGCTTTGGTTTTAGTGTGTAGTTGATTAAAGTCCTGGTCTAAACAAAGTGCAGGCGTGTCCGATTTTTAGATTCTTTACTGGATATAAAATCATCTGATAATCAGTTGATGACTGTTACAGAGAACTGTTTTTATTACATTTTATTACCAAATGCTTCTTTATTATTCATAGTCTTAAATGGTTAATCATTATTGGCATTTCGCACACAAACCTACATTTCCCACCAGTTCCTTGCATGACATCCCTGATACATTGATGATTTATGTTTGGTGATGAGCTCCATGTTTTTTAGGTTCAAAGTCATCACAAGTCATCACACTAATCTTTAGTTCCCTTTACAAATTCAAGTCAGGACTCTAAAGTAATATTGCTACAAAATCTGAAGCTTTGAAGCTTTAAACCTAAATCTGTTATGGGTATGGGGCAATTTTGAAGGTTTTTCTGGTCTTGTTTTGCCTTTATTGCTCAGTAACTGTGTTCACACTGAAGAGTGTTGCGTTGAACACAACAAAAATTTTAGAATATTTGCCATTTCAATTGTGAAATCGTTTTTCTTTGCTCTTTTAGGTGTTGACGTTGCCAGCGCTTCAGGACGTGTGCTTGCCGATTACTAGTTTCCTTCGGGTGTGGCAGATGGAGGGAGGGCGACCGATGCGTATCTTCAGAGGAAAACAAGTCACGCTCAGGTCTGAAAAGTTTATTCATTAATTTTGAAGAAGATTGTTTGGTTTGATGACAGTACAGTTGAAGAATGTTTGAGTTCAACTTTCCTCACATACTTTTTTTCGTGCTCAGGAAGCTGAAGTTGACCAATGGGGCAGATCTTTGTGTGCAAGGCCTTCAGGAAGAAGAAGACCTTGGGTAAATGTAACTCTGAACTCTTTCTGTTTTCTCTAAACATCTGTTTTAATTTCTTTTGCTTTGTTTTATGTTTCAGAAATTGAATGTTTGTCTTATTTTTTTCTTTAAAATCTTTCTGATTACCAGGCTGAAACATGTGCTGCTCAATATAAGGATGGGCGTCCCAGGAGAGACGAGGTACTATCCTCAGGAAGAAGTGGTTTGGGACGCTTCCCAAAACTCTACGCCTCGATCTCTGCGCACCAGTCTGGCTGCACATTACGGCCTGTCTCCTGATTCTCTGTTGCTTGCTAAACATCTGCCAGAGAAACACACCTGGGAAGAAATCTCCAGCTGGGTAACTGAACAATAGAAACATAGTTTTTGGGAGCATACAGAGTTATTCTTACATGTTTAATTTGTGGACTTGGACTGGGATGTAGGTTGGCTTCTTACCAAGGATGTAATGCATATTGTGTGTTTTGTTTTCAGACTCAGCAGGTTTCCAAAAAGAAAAAAAAGAAAAAGGCAGAATCACTTTTGGGTCCACCTTTTCACCTCAGAGACGGGGACTTGATCGGCATTAAGGTGTCATAAAAACCTCCATCTGTTCTTTTTATATTTGGCATTTCTACATCTGGTCCTCATGTTTTTTATTTTTGTTTCATCCGCAGAACCTTTTGATTGACAACAACAGAGACTTCACCACAGCAGAGGATCAGCAGGGCCAGCAGAGACTCAGGGAACAGGCAGAGCAGCGCAGGAAAGGGTGAGACCTCCTCTGTTTTGTAATATATCTAAATTAGTGCAGTAAAGGTCTAGTCCACAGTTTTTCTAGGTGTTAGCTCTGGTTCAGATCATAGTTATTTGTTTAGTTATTACATGTCCTGTCACTTTAGCCTTTTTAGATGTTTTTATGGTAGGAAAGAGGATTTAAAGTGTGTGAAATATTTCTCTAAAGATAATTTGTTTCCATACTTAAAAATGATAAAATGCAATTCCCTAGTTTTTCATGTATCCTGGAAAATAACTTGAACGCTTTTATAATTTTAAGATGTTTATTTATATGGATGTCTTAGAACATGTCCATGTGTGGTTTCTGTATTTCATTTATTTGTTTTTTATTTTTGGTAAAATAATGCCCGTTTTGCTTATTTTATTAGAGCGCAGAGTTCAGCCTCCAACAGTGATGGAAAAACCAAATCCAGGAAGACGGAGGTGCCATTGTCCATCAGTGTTGGAGTATTCAAATAGTGCCTTCTTTTCTGCTGCTGCACATACAAATCAGGACTGTCTGTGACATTGGATCACAAACATTGAAGTAAAAATGCCATTTTGCTTTTGGACAATCCCACTGAATTAGTCTGGTGCCATTTTCTTCCTTTTTTCTACAGCTGTTTGCATACGGTTATTTGCCACAAACTTGTTTTACGGTCTCAAAAATAAATGTTAAAACTTCCTGGTTCTTATCCAGGTGATTCTTTAAAACACCTTTTTTGAAAACTGACTAATTTCCTCTTTTGTACTGAGTTTCTATAAAAGGCATTTTTGTATGCAGTATTACAGTTTTTAGGGCTTTTTAAAACCAACTCGTTCTAGCGTTTTGTTTTTTTTGTTTTGTTTTTTCAGTAAAATATGATGGTGGGAATCTTCTGTTCTTTTTCTTTAATCTGCTGCTGATTCACTTTGGCTTTTTACAAACTGTGTTGTCATTTCTAAACCTTGAACGGAATGGGCTTTTTACTTAGCTCTCTAAAATATCACAGGTTTTTAACAGTTACTTCGAAATGATCTCTTCTTTTTGTTAGTTTTTCTTGAATAAAGCAAATTAGGAATACATTTTGGCCCCTGGTACTGTGCTGCATCTACAAAAGACAGCGTCTCAAATTTATTAAGTATTGATATGTTTATATCAGGGGAGATGAGAGATGGGCCTTAATGTGGAGAAGTTGATCTGCTCCTCTGTCTTCCCTACCTCATACTCCACCTCTCTTACTCTTCTTCTACCTCTGTTAAACTCTGTTTTTCACCATTTATCCTTACTCTAAACTGTTGCCCGGCTCTCTTTAAAATATATCAGCTTGAATATTCTGGGTATTTTATTGCCAAGCCATAAATCTTGGTTGAGAATTAAAAAGTAAAACTTGATTTTTATTTTTTTAAAGTTTATTAAGGATTTTTTTTTTCAATGCATTTGTTTGATCTTCAAGGGATAAAAACCGAACAGTTTTTCTTTTGCTGTGTTTTGGGGTAAAAGTGACAAATACATTTTTGCTTTGTTTTTCTGTCACATTTTTGATGCTGCATCTCATCAGTCTTGCCTTGATCACGATCAGGAATTTTCAAATTTACATTTTGTCTTTTTATGTTTATTTTTCAGTGATTGTTAATATAAATGGTCAGATCACCAAGACCCAGTGTGCTGCATTGTTGCAGGGCTGTTTGTATCAATGTAAAATTGAAACTTCTTAATGATTAATAAAGCTATAAAAATATTGAGTCTTCTGTTCAGATCTCTTGCTTACGTTTGGTCGTGATCCCATTAAAAGACCGAGCTATCAACCACTTTCAGTTCACTGATGGGATTTCCTGACATTTTGAGGAGTTTTTGATGCCATTTACTCTTGCAGAGAAACTGACCCACAGCATCCCAGTTCCTCCACCATTCTTAACTGCACAAGTTGGTTTTTGCAATTCTAATCTACGTAAACTGAAAAACAGAAAACACTCTCAAATTAGCAGGTGCGTAGAGTCTCATGGTTGTTTTACAGACTTTCAGTCATATTCAATTCATTTGAATTATATGCATACATAATGCAATTGATGATGCAATTACGTCATATTTGCAATATTATATAGCATATGTTCCAGTTAGTTAAAAAAATAGGACTTTTACTTTTTACTAAGTTTGAATGTTTGTATTCAAAATATGTTTTTAGTGTTTGGATGTAATCCTTTTTTTAAACTAAGGTTTTCATGAGCTGTAAATTATATTTACCCAAAAATAAATATTTCAGTTTTACAGCATGTGTTTCACTTTGGTTAAAATAAACCCATTAGAAATTCAGTTTCAGTCATAAAAAAACAACAACATTATCGTGGAGTTATCGCGTTTATAATTCCTCCTCTCACAATTAAACTCTTACAATAGCGTGTTGTCGTGGCGACCAATCAACTTGCACACAGCTTCTGGGGGCCAGCCAATCAGCTGTCCCGGCCTCACGCCGCTAGCCCCTCCCTCTGACACTATTCATTTGACCC
>JAVLVB010000369.1:76883-138789 GCA_032876305.1 Orestias chungarensis | reverse complement strand
TATATATATATATATATATATATATATATATATATATATATATATATATATATATATATATATATATATATATGCATGCATTCTTTTGGCAGGGGTTGGCTTTGCTACGAGACAAGTGGGCAACATTACCAAACCAACAGTAGTGATCAGCCAGGATGGTGATAAAGTGGTGGTGAAGACCCAGAGCACCTTCAAGAACACTGAACTCTCCGCCAAACTAGGAGAGGAGTTTGATGAGACCACTCCTGATGATCGACATGTTAAGGTAAGCAATTCAAAATGTGGGTTTTTTGTTTGTATGAGTGAGATCAGAACTCACTTTTACTTCTGCTTATGTATTTCGTTTATTATTTGGTATTTTCTTTCCTGTAGTCTACCTTCACCATGGAGGGAGACAAATTTGTGCAAATGCAGAAATGGGATGGAAAAGAGACCAAATTTGTTAGAGAAATCAAGGATGGAAAGATGGTGATGGTGAGATTCTCCTTTTTTGTTTTAGTTGACGCTGTAGTTACATTTATCAGTACGTACAGCCAGTGGTTGTTCCTGAATGAATGCTTCATTCCCTTTCCTCTCCTAGATGCACAGTACACAATATTTTGTTTACCAAGACTGGGACTAAACATGACGATCAGATTTTTAGTTTTTATTTTCACAAGTAAAAAAAACAAAACATAAACACGAGTATCTGTCTCTAAACTGTATTTGGTTAACATGTGTTGTGGTTTTTCTGCTTGCCTCAATTGAAATCTAAAAAATATATATATTTTTGATTTCACAGACAGGAATAAGGTTTCACAAATTTCAAATTGACTTAAAAACAACTTCATTATTCATCTAAATTTAGAATTAACTTTTGTGGCCAAGATTACAAATCACAGATTTTCCTTTTTTTATTTAACCAGTTGAGGTATTTTCGTATTATTGTGTCCAGTTTTGATAATAAGAAGAAAAAAAAAATACTGTATAAATAATACAATAACTGTTTATTACAAGAAGGAATAAAAATCATGTTTTTCAGGGTTGAACTAACAGAGACCCATTTTAGTTTGTTTCTAAGCGCTTAAGCTCCCTCCCAAAAACTGGCATCTCAGGTAGTGAACCCATATCAAAACTACCTCTGCATGCACCATTCAACCCAAAGCAATCTGGCTTTTCAGATACAAAAAAAAGTTCAGACAGATCTAACTTGACCTATGAAAGTTTTTATGGCTCGATTAAAAAGATTGAACACCGACCTTACCTTTACTCTCTGTAAATAAAAGCTGTCCTGCTTTGTTTTCCAGACTCTAACCTTTGAGGGAGTCACAGCAATCCGCACTTACGAGAAGGCCTAAAGCTCAAGTGAGGAAGACATCATCCGTCCCAGCACTGTAAACTGTCAAAAAGGGGTTAAGGTTTTTACCTGAAATTAAAAATAAATATGCTTTTTTTTAAATATTTCAAGCAATTGTTTTGACTTCTTCTCATGACGTAAATGTTAAGGAGGCTCTTGAAGGTATTGGGAAGTATGGTAACCTTGAGTAAAAACAACAAGGTATTACTGTATTAAAACATAAGACAAAAACAGTAGGGGCAAGCTTGACAATTTAAAAAAATCATGACCTGCCAGATGGACTAATTTTTAATTTTTTTGTGAGCAAAAAGAGATTGGTAGAAAGCAGGAAGTGAGTGTGATGCAAAAAGGTCATGCTTTTACAATTTCTGATATTTCAACAAAAAGTATTTAAGAATAGTTACAATATGATGCAAAGTTATGTATATATATATTTTTTTGTTTCATTTTTGATCCTGGAGACATTCCACTGCTTATTTTTTGTTAGATCCTCTCAAGGATGACGAAGGCCCTAAATTCTTTCTGACTGATGTGTAAAAGTGAAAATATGTAATAAATGGCAAAAGTACATTTTTCTGATCCTTCAGTCCTTCTATGGGCTCTCTTAAACTCCGTGGAGCAACATTATATCTTTTTAATCAGCCCTTCAATGCAACTGTGTATGCAGTCACAGAGACATGTTCTCCCTGAGTCGTGGGAACAGAACCGTCCCTTTGTGCCGGCCCACTCCAGGTGACAGCTGGAGGGTTGCAGTGTGGAACAGAGCCGATGGTGGAGCCGCCGCTGCTGTGAGTCTGGCCACTGAACTCATTGAAGGGAATGTCCTGTGGTAACCTCCAGATGGCCTGAGACGAAGAGGAGCTTCGAGGGAGGTGGGGTGGGGGCTGATTTACCCGACTTGGTATAATCCGGTTTAAGTTGTGGTGTCATTACGTAGAGCTTACGTAGAACTTTTTGAAGTGGACATGTTAAGTTCAATTTGAAATAAGAGATATAAAATATCATAAAAAACACATGTTTATTTGATTCAAATTAAAGATACTTTGATAAGAATTACTATAAATGTAATATATGCGACTATAGAGTATCATTTGTTTAAATTTTTGGTGGGTGTGCCTCGTAATTCTTTCAATGAAAACAATGAAAACCTTGGCTCAAAAAGGTTGAAAATCACTGATGTAGAGGCATACTTCGATGGTGTGCGGACCAACCTTGACAAGATGGGACGCTCTGAGGGAGTATGGACAATTTGCTGCAATCCAATTTTTGGTGGTTGGTTTAAATCCACATTTAGAGCCCATCAGTCCACCTTCATCCAGCTGGAGATACATTTAAGACAGACTTGATTATTTGAAACTCCTTTTGGCGTAAATTTAGCTTTACATTCTTTCCACTCCAGATGTACTCTCCACTTCTTAGTATGTGTGTTATTTGCCAGTTCTCAAATAATCTCACACAAAGTAGGCAACAAATATTTGGGCTCCTCAGAGTTAAAGGAAAACTTATTTCCTAGGTTTTCTACAGTCATGTGTCTAAGGAGCCTAATTACCTTGTTTTGGGATGAAGAGACAAGTTCAGTTTACTTACAGCGGTCCTTACAGGGGGATGGCAAAATCTTCCTCTTTGTGAAGAATCTGTGTCACCGGTGTGAACTGACCTGCTTTAACCCCAGACTCGTTTCATGAAGGATTATGATGACCTGACATTTGTTAGCGGTGGATGGATCTCCGCTATTGGCTTGTTAAAGCAGGAGTGATAAGATAAAAACGTTAATCAGTTATTACCTGTATGTTGTAATGTAGTTCTTAATTGTTGGTAAAGTATAAGAAGCTCAATATCTAGAATGAACTTTGAACATTTGCAGCATTTGTGAAAGTTTTTTTTTTGTGCACAGTTGGTCCATATACGCTGACGGCCACAAACTATCTTTAATCTGCAGGATCTTGAGGTATTGAGGAGATTTGCACCAGGTAAAGGCTAAGTATTAGTCTCAGTATTAGTTGTAGACTCCCCCCTCCACCCGTTAAAATCACAATGAGCCTAGTAACAATACAAATGTGAAGAAAAAACCCCAAATGTCGTTAAAATACAAAGACTGACTAATACAAAATCCTTTATTTACCATAAACCTTTCCACATTTGCAAAAATCTGTGTTTAAAAACCATAATGTGTTTCAGGAGATAGATCATTATAAAGTAGAGCATACTTGTTCAGTGGTGTAGCGTCAACTTCTGCACCAATCAACACTGTCCATCTCAACCAGCTCTGCACATGCAAACGGTAGATTTTTCAGATTCCTATTAGCAAAATAGTAGTCAGATAAAATTAAGAGCAGGTGTGAAGATGGATTTTCTACAGTCTACATTCATACATATTCTACACGGTATTCATTTAGGTCTAAATTTTCAAATGCCATTCTAACACATGAACATATTTTGATCTATACCATGCTTTTGTGTCTTTAAGTATAGTTTACAGGTTGTCCTACTGAAGGGAAGCCTCCACACAGCCTAATGCCACCACTGCCTTGCTTCAAGAAGGCAGTTATTTATTTCAAATTATGTAGAGATTTAGCTTTTACGAACAAAGAGGATTTTGTATTTAGGCCATAAGGTTCACATTTAGAAAAAAATATAAATTTTTATGGTTAACCCAAACAGAAGCTTAATCCCTTTTCCACACATAACTCAAAAAGTGGTTTAAATAGTTGAGAAATAAGAATAGGAAGAGAATAATGATTACATCTCACTTATTTGTATTTAATAATCACATGCCACCTAAGATGCCCATCAACATTGCATAAACAGTTATCAGTCCTCCTACTGCCATTTTTATTTATTTATTTTTTGCTTATTAAATAAGATACAAATCTGATACCAAACGCTAAAATGCTAAAAATATTATAATTGGTATTTAGCCGTTCAGTTGTTTTTGAAGTACTAAACTGATATCTAGTCCGATTGCAAATGTAAGTACGTTTAATTTTTATACACTTTACACTACAATAAATCAAATTGAAAAATATATAGAACTACATTCTGTATTTTTTCTTTTTTTGCAATGTGCAGTTCAACCTTGGGGTCAAATCTAATACAGATTAAAATACTCACAAAATATTTCAAATATTAATATTCTTTTTTTGTCATAATTAACCATATTCACTTGTGATATGTTCAGGACCCTCGCTTTAAAAGAAAAGGGGTGGATTTGAGTCTGGCAAAGTGCATAGACTGTGGCTGCCTGGGAACCCTCGGCCTGCACTTCCTCTTAAATTCTGTTGGACCAACTGTGAAACACCAGACTAATCACAGCACCTAATCAGACATACCAGCAAACCTTCAAAACGTGGCAGAGTTGTGTTGTAACATGATATAAAACATAAATTCATTAAAAATCGGATAACATGCTAAATGTTAATATTTTAAAGGGGATTTTGCAGTAGAGTTCATCTTAGTTACTTAGCTTACTCAATGTTTCTCTGAAAACAGTCTTTTTTAAAGGGCTAAAATAAAAATTTTCCCAAATAAAACTTTTCACCCTTATATATGTTGTGTTAACCAATCAGAGTGAGGTTTGTAGTTTTAACCTAACAAAATAACAAAGAGTCAGACTTGTGGAAGGCAATGTGCATAGACTATGGAACGACACATCTAGTCATAATACTTCACTTACTTTGGGATACTTATTTATTTCTTAATCACATAATATTGTGGCCACCTAAATTACACATGTTTTTCTCAGTGTTTGAAATGTTGTAGTTGGAGTCATTAGGACAAAAAAAAAAAAAGGTTACATGGTAATGTTGCAATGACAAATTGTTTTTATTGACAAACATTTTACTGTATGCCTGACAAATATATGCAAAAATACAGTTTTACACCAGGGAAAACAGTTTTAAGAGTAACGCTTTCAGATAAAAGAAACATCTTTCTTTCATTTATTAAAGTATTTACATCAATACTATTTTTGTCACTAACAAATTAGAGTTTCTGATTTCATATTGCCTCAGTTTCTGTTTCTCACATGGTTCTCAACATCCTTCATAAAAACACACGCAACATGCACTTGTGGTTAAAGTACAGCTAAGTACAGCTAACTACGCCAATAAAACGAATTGGATTGTCAAACACTAAATATTGCACATTCCTCCAACAAATGTGCAACTGCAGGACAGCTAACTGTCACGTAGGAACACAAGCAACTCCGTCTTTGATGGGTAAACGTCACCACAACAAAGTGTGTCCCATTCTGTGACCAATGTCGAGCTTATTCCTACAATTTCCTTTAAAGCTGTATGTAGTTTTACAGTCCTCTCAGGATTGGTGCCATAAACTGGAGCACCCCTCCTGTCTTCTGTGCAGCAAAATCCAACGACCCATATGTGGCTGGTAAAGCTCATTCTATGAGCTTCCCTGAATTTCTGTGTTGCTAGATCTAAGTGGGTTCGCAACTCAGAAATTGTTTAAAAATTTGTACATGCTGTCAACAACGTTGCTTTCTAGAAGCACTGGATATATAAATTATGTGTTAATACATAATTAAAGTCAGGTTCAGCTCTAAGTGAACATCTTAACATCAGGATGTTTGGACCAAAGAAATTGATGGTAGATCTTACCTACTCATATGTACAGAAGAACCTACTTACCCCAAATTTATCAAGTTTCTTCTTGGTGTACACGGATAAACAGATGGTAACAAACGTCATGTGTTTGGTCATATGAGGAATTACAGAGACCAGATGGTAAAAACCATCAAAAAAATAACTTGGACTCAAACCAGAGACTTCGGGAAAAGTAGTAGCACCAACCTTTAAAAAGCATTCGGTGCAGATGGTTCAGTCAAATAAGACTTAATTGCAGGTTTCATCCTGCCAGTGAATCTGGGAGCTCTCTAATACAATGCATGGTCATTCTATCTGATAACTTTCATGTAAAAAATAAGAGGAAACATATGTAAAAACTGATTTGAAAACACTGAGATCATGACCTGCAAACTGTCATATTTGAAAAGTTAGGATAGTTGCAGATATTACGCCTTGCATTCATGCGAAACGATTTATTTTTTCAGTTATAAAGGCTTTTTTAATACAGACCCACTTCTGGGAAACTGACTGATGAAATTCATGTGTCAAACAGAACATCTGCGCTTACAACTTTTAAAAGACTCAGTTGTTCAAGTTTAAACATTACTGCAAAACAATCTGTGGCGGAAAAAAATGCAAGTAATAGGAATGCCATTGCGTTCATGTATTCAAAATGAGAGCTCAACCAGCACTGGAAACAAACAAAAAACAAAGGTCCATCACATTTGATACGTTCTGGTCGCTTGTTGGACACATTGACCAGCTGCAGCCATGTGTCTGCAGCCCAGGGTGTGATCGAACCTCCTCAATATCTGTAAGGTGATTTCAGAGCAGATGCACACGAAGAGTTAAATGTGGAAAGGTGAGAAGGCATAAAATGGAAACTGGGCCTCATCTTCGTCCAGGAAGAAACACTGGAAGTACGGCAGCTCATCTGTAGGGAAACATACCAGAACAATTGTCTCTATTAACTTTTTGATTTTTAAAGTGGAACAATTGTGCATTTTTTATTTATCTAGAGGAAATGTGTGCATACCATCCATGGGAAGGCTGTCCATGAGCTTTTCTGCTGAAAATGGGGAAATAATGTTAATCCAAACCTCGTACAAAGTCAAATGAATTTGCATCAACTGTTCAGTACCTTCCAACTTCTCCTCGCTTGAAACTTTCTTCTCAACAGGTTTTTCTACAAAAAGTGTGTATATAAATAACTGAAGCCATTCTCGTATAAACTGTAGTGAAGAATATTATTTTAAATCTGTACCTTTCTTTGCCTGCTCCTGTTTCTCTTTAAGAACTCTGTCTTCTGCAAATTATAAGAGATTCAGGTTACATTGGTTGCATAATTAGTTAGGTTGAAGTATTTCTTTAAAAAAAAATTACGATTTTATTTACATTATTGTTAAAGTTATTATGCATCACATCTAATTTTTCACAGTGTCAAGCAAATCAGCAATACATTTTATATCAATATATTGTAGGTGTGAACCTCGCTCAAAGTGACTCTTCAGGGACAAATTATCTTGTACTTAGAGAAAAAAAAAGCTGCAGACTGATTTCTGAAGTAGGAGCGACAGGACACACTGTGTTCTCACAGCAACATTTTGACAGCTACATTTCAGCTGAGCATTCAAACCCTTACAAATACTAACAAAAAGTTTGTCACCAGAAACATAAGACTTAGCTGCTTCCATTCACTCTTGCTCAGTTTAAGTAAAAGGATCTGATTCATATTATGATTCAGACAAAAGAGCAATAATGCTTATCAGAACTGAGGAAGAAAATTATTATGTATCTAGAGATAGTATAATAATATTTATGCACAATCTTGAATACCTGTTTAAAGTATTAAAGCCCCCCCCCCCCCCAAAAAACAAAGAAACCTTAAGCAATTTTTATCAAATTTAATTGCTATCATTTCACAGTAATCTCCCTTTGTCCTTTTGAAATTTGTTAGTATTATTAAATTACTCAATGAAAACAAGTGTAACAGAATAATAAACTCATCGTTGTAATTAATGTGTCAATAAATTACATTTGGCAAACATGGATGTTCCATGATGGATTGCTCTCATAATAAATGTATTAAATAAAATCAGAATGACAAAACAAGAAAGCGCGGCATCTTAATACCTGTCTTCTTTTCAACAAGTGTTGGCTTTGCCTCAATAACAGTGGCTAGAAGAGAGATAATTGAATAAATTCATTGTTTTTTTAAACTTTTGATTATAAAAAGTGCTTTTGCCTTATTTACAAGGCAAAATAGAACAAAAACGTCTTCTATTGCCTTTGGAGGAACAACATCAACAGGACAGATGTGGAACTCAAATACAGTTGTATTCTAAAAACATAACTGAGAAATTTGTATAATTTATGTTTAAAGATTCATTAAATAAGGAAAATTATGAAAAACTTTAAAGATTCAAACCTTTCTTGGGAGTGATTGGTTCAGCCTTTTTCTGCTTCAGAGCCTCTGCAGCAAAAAAAAAAAATAAAAAAAATGAGAAGAAGGTTTCTTAAGACAATTTTTCACAACGTAGACGCAAAACAAAATGAGAGTCCAAATAAATTGGGGTGAAATATACATACGTAGCTGCTATACTACCTTTTTTGACTTTTGCAGGTTTGACCTTTTCTTTAGGACTCACAGAAACTACTGAGGAAAAAAACAAAACCATTTTTTTCTCATTTGGATTCATCGAAAGATTTAAAAAACATTTGTGTTTGGCTCTTTCTGTCATGTGCAACAAATGAAACTATGCAAGTTTTAGCTCCAATTTTGGGACAATGTTTTGGTAGCTTTCCTAACCAAGTGAATTTGTTTTGGATCAGTCTTCTTCAGCACACTGGGGCTTTTCAGCAGAAGCTCAGGTTGATTAAAAGAAGCCCTGGTGACTGAAATGTTGATTGGCAAGTGAGTTACAAAACAGATTAAATGCAGTGTTGATGCCTATTTAAAGGTACAGCGCGTTTATTTGGTTAACTTTGGCTAAGTATTAGACTGTGACTTTCAGCAAAACAATTTTCACATTCACACATTAAATTGCGTTAAAGATGTACCTTTCGTTAATTTCGCAGCCTTTAGTTTTGTTTTTGTTGAGGTCACGTTTCTGTCTGGCATTTCCAACTCTGTTAAAAAAAAGGCAATGGAAAATTAAATTTAGACTTATCACTAAAACAGCTGATCTAAATATGAGTGTGAAATTCTGCCTCTTACTTTTCACTATTGGTGCCTTTTTGGTCTTGATTGAAGCAGGTTCTATGTAAAAACAATCTAATTTAAGCATCCCCCCCAAAATTGACAAATCTAATAATTATGATTGAACTGTATTATCTAATCTTTAAAAATTAACAGTTTTTTGCCCTTTCAAGTGTTTGACACAACCACAGACAAAATCCTTTTTAAACCTAAAGTCCCCAATGCTTTAACAATGACCACTATATATATACTAAATGCAATGAAAAGGGCTCGGTTATGGAAATGTAACCTTAACATCTTAAAAAGTAGGTCAGCTCTTTTGTATTTTTCTTGGATTTTCTTATTAATCAATATAGAATGAATATTTACAAACTGTGCATGTTATCTCACCAGGTTTTGTTACTTTAAGATGTTCCCTCCTGAGGACAGATGCAAACTTTCGGTTGATTTTTCTCTTGGCCTTGATATCTGAAACATACAGACAAAGAGGTAAGTAGCTGGTTGTGTTATCGCTTTGAAACAAAAAATGCTGCACAGCTATTTGGGAGACTGTACAAGGAGACAGCCTCTATCTCTATGACTATGTTCTTGTTTTTGTAGTCTTTCCCGTGTTCTCTTTTTCCTAAAACACACTTGGTTTCATCTCCCTGTATTTTTCTTCTCTTTCTGCCTTTTTTTTCATTCCTTTGTCTTTTAGGACTTACCAACTCTCTTTTACATCCTAAAATGTCTTTGACATCTCGTGTGGCTTTTGAGATGCTCAAAAATCATAGGTTTTTCCAAATGCAGTGTTTATGACCATAAAACAGTTTGGATAAACTACTAATTTAGATGCTTGTTGATAGATTTACAGATGATACGGTAAACCATCCTATTTTGCTTCTGCTTTGTGAATGTTGAGTACCATTTGCTCTATTCCGGGCCAGTGAAAGGTCCTTCTGTCTTTCTTCCATTTTATTTGAAGCCCTACTCTCTGAGATGTAAACAGCAAGTTTGAAATCAAAAACCTTGGTATGATAAAATGTCATGGACAAGTGTGCAAATCACAGACTGGAAAACTAATATCAAGCAGGAGTTTAAGTATAACAATAAAGCCTGAATAAACTTAATATTACTTTAATTGTATTTTCAAGTGTTTAAATGTTGTATTTTTTATTTGGATCCCTTTAACTTTTGTTACATTCAAATCTAATGTTTTAGCAAGTGTTCTTATTTATTTATTTGTTTATTGCCTTGGTTAACCTGCAGTTGAGAAAAGCCAGTTATCAACCGAAACCAGTATTGCTTGCATATCGGTTCTGAATTTTAAAGTCATTTTGTCAACACACAGTTAAAAAGCATCCAAAAACATTGACCATTATAAGTTGTTCACAGACAAGATGTAAAGTGGATATTATAAGGGGCACTGCTGGGTTAATTGTCTATAAAACTATT
This sequence comes from Orestias chungarensis, assembly GCA_032876305.1. Taxonomy (NCBI): domain Eukaryota; kingdom Metazoa; phylum Chordata; class Actinopteri; order Cyprinodontiformes; family Cyprinodontidae; genus Orestias; species Orestias chungarensis. The sequence goes on along the minus strand of JAVLVB010000369.1, from coordinate 128,237 downwards.
AAATTATGCTCTTCATACAGTGGCAGGGATGCTACAAACCTTTTGATAATAATAAGATATAGGCAGGCTATACCTAATCAGCTTATACATGGTCATCTACTGGCCTGTGTATTAGCCCAGTAAGTGAATTTTGGGAAAGGTTTACATTTACAGTATATTTCCTTTTGTCCATACCGTCTTCGGGTTTCTTTTCTTCTCTTTTTCCGGTTAGTGATTTCTGCTCAGTTTTTATTTCTGTTGGAAGTTTCTTTTCTTCTTTCTTATCGTTAATAGGCCGTTTAAACTCTATTTCTTCTATAACAGTTTTCTTTACTTCTTTTATTTCTTTTGGAGTCGGAATGTCCATTATCTTTTCTTTAGAAGGTTTTTCAACCTTTATTTCATCTTTGACACATTTCCTTTCTTTGGTAGGCTTCTCTGCCTTTAATTCTTCTTTTGCAGTTTCAACCTTTACTTCTTCTTTAAACGATTTCTTTTCTTTGGGGAGTTTTTCGAACTCTATTCCGTCAGTTTTCTTTGCTTCTTTCTTTTGTTTAGGAATAATTTTTACTTTTACATCTTCTTTTTGAAGTTTGTCAACCTTTACTTCTTCACTGACAGCTTTCTTTTCTTTGGAACGCTTCTCAGCCTTTATTGCTTCTTTCAGAGGTTTCCCAACCTCAATTTCTTTGGGAAGTTTATCAATCCTGACTTCTTCTTTAACCGGTTTCTTTTCCTTGGTGGGCGTCTCTGTCTTTATTTCTTCTTTGGGAATTTTCTTAACCGTAGGTTTTTCAGACTTTACTTTTTCTTTTGGAGGTTTATGTTCTGCCTTTCCTTTTGTGGGACTCTTTGCCTTTGGAGATTTCTCAATCTTTGCTTCTTCTTTTGAAGGTTTCTCAACCTTTATTTTTTCTTTAGGTAGTTTCTCAATCTTAACTTTTTCTGTAGCAGGTTTCTTTTCTTTGGGAGGTTTCTCGACCTTTGTTTTTTCTTTGGGTAACTTTTCAATCTTTATCTCTTCTTTTGAAGGTTTGTCAACCTTTACTTCTTTGACAGGTTTCTTTTCTTTGGAAACCTTCTCAGCCTTTTCTTCTTTGTGAGGTTTCTCAATCTTAGATTCTTCTTTGGACAGTTTTTCAGCCCCTATTTTATCTTTGTGAGGTTTCTCAATATTAGATTCTTCTTTGGTCAGTTTTTCAGCCCCTATTTTATCTTTGTGAGGTTTCTTAATCTTAACCTTTTCTTTAACAGGTTTATTTTCTTCGAGAGGCTTCACGTCCTTTGTTTCTTCTTTGAGATGTTTCTTAAACTTTATTTCGTCTTTGGAAGGTTTCTCAACCTTGAGGTCTTCTTTGGGCAATTTCTCAAGCTTTATTTTTTCTTTTAGAGGTTTCTGTTCTTCTATCTTTTCTTTGGGAGGTCTCTCTGACTTTATTTCTTCTTTAGATGGTTTCTCAAGCTTAATTTCTACTTTGGGAGGTTTCTCAATCTTAAATTTTTCTGTAGCAGGTTTCCTATCTTTGGTAGGCTTTTCTGCCTTTACTTCTTCTTTGGTATGTTTCTTAACCTTTGTCTGTTCTTTGGGAGGTTTATCAATCTTGAGTTCTTTTTTGGGCTGTTTTTCAACCTTTGTTTCTTCTTTAGGAGGTTTTTCAATGTTGACCTTTTCTGTAGCAGGTTTCTCTTCTTTGGGAGGCATCACTGCCTTTGTTTCTTCTTTGAGGTGTTTCTTAACATTTGTTTCATCCTTGGAAGGTTTCTCAATCTTGAGATCTTCTGTGGCTAGATTTTTAACCTTTATTTTTTCTTTTGGAAGTTTATGTTCTTCAATCTTTTCTTTGAAAGTTCTCTCTGACTTTATTTCTTCTTTAGATGGTTTCTCAACCTTACCTTCTATTTTAGGAGGTTCCTCAATCCTAACTTTTTCTGTTGCAGGTTTCTTTTCTTTGGCAGGCTTTTTGGCCTTTATTTCTTCTATTGCATGTTTCTCAACTTTAATTTCTTCTTTGGACAGTATCTTAACCTTTATTTCTTCTTTAGGTGGTTTCTCAACTTTTATTTCTGCTTTGAGAATTTTCTTACCCTTTGTTTTTTCAGCTTTTATTTCCTCTTTTGAAGATTTATTTTCTTTTTGAGGCTTCTCAACCTTAACTTTTAGGGTCGCAGCTTTCTCAACCTTCATCTCTTCTTTTGGAGGTTTCCCAATCTCAGTCTTTTCTGTTGCAGGTTTCTTTTCTTTGGGGGGCTTCTTTGCCTTTGATTCTTCTTGGAGATGTTTTGTAACGTTTGTTTCATCCTTGGACGGTTTCTTAATCTTTAGCTCTTCTATGGCTAGTTTTTCAACCTTTAATTTTTCGTTAGGCGGTTTCTGTTCTTCTATCTTCTCTTTGGGAGGTCTCTGTGACTTTATTTCTTCTTTAGATAGTTTCTCAACATTAATTTCTACTTTGGGAGGTTTCTCAACTTTAATTTCTTCTTTGGGCGGTTTTTCAGCCTTTATTTCTTGTTTAGATGATTTCTCAACCTTTTTTCTTGAGAGCTTCTCCTTTACCTCTTTTTTTGGAGGTTTCTTAGTCTTTGGTTCTTCTTTGAGAGATTTTTCAATGCTGACTTTTTTGTCCGGTTTCTTTTCTTTGGGAGGCTTCTCCGCTTTTATTTCTTCTTTCAGCAGTTTGTCAATCTTAATTTGCTCTTCGAGAGGTTTCTCAAGCTTGACTTTTTCTTCAGCAGGTTTTGTTTCTTTGGTAGGCCTCTCCGCCTTTATTTTTTCTTTGGGAGGTTTCTCAATCTTGTGCTTGTCTTTAAGCAAGCTTTCAACCTTTATTTCTTCTTTAGGTGTTTGCTCAACCTTAATTTTTTCTTTGGGAGGTTTCTCAATCTTAACCTTTTCTGCAGCAGGTTTCTTTTCTTTGGGGGGCTTCTCTGCGTTTCTTTCTTCTTTGAGATGTTTTTTAACCTTTGTTTCATCCTTGGAAGGTTTCTTAATCTTGAGCTTTTCTGTGGGTAGTTTTTCAAACTTTATTTTTTCTTTTACAGTTTTCTGTTCTTCCATCTTTTCTTTGGGAGGTTTCTCTGACTTTATTTCTTCTTTAGATGGTTTCTCAACCTTAATTTCTACTTTGGGAGGTTTTTCAATCTTAACTTTTTCTGTAGCAGGTTTCTTTTCTTTGGAAGGCATCACTGCCTTTGTTTCTTCTTTGAGGTATTTCTTAACATTTGTTTCATCCTTGGACGGTTTCTTAATCTTTAGCTCTTCTATGGGTAGTTTTTCAACCTTTATGTTTTCTTTTGGAAGTTTATGTTCTACTATCTTTTCCTTGGGAGGTTTCTCTGACTTTATTTCGTTAGATGGTTTCTTAACCTTATTTTCTATTTTGGGAGGTTCTTCAATTATAACTTTTTCTATTGCAGGTTTCTTTTCTTTGGTAGGCTTTTCTGGCTTTACTTCTTCCTTGGGATGTTTCTTAACCTTTGTCTGTTCTTTGGGAGGTTTCTCAATCTTGAGTTCTTTTTTGGGCTGTTTTTCAATCTTTGTTTCTTCTTTAGGAGGTTTTTCAATCTTAACCTTTTCTGTAGCAGGTTTCTTTTCTTTGGGAGGCGTCACTGCCTTTGTTTCTTCTTTGAGGTGTTTCTTAACATTTGTTTCTTTTGCATGTTTTTCAAATTTAATTTCATCTTTGGGCAGTATTTTAAGGTTTATTTGTTTTTTGGGTGGTTTCTCAACTTTTATTATTTCTTTGGGAGGTTCCTCAAGTTTAATTTCTGCTTTGGGCAGTTTTTTAACCTTTATTTCTTGTTTAGTGAGGTTCTCAACTTTAATTTCTTCTTTGAGTAGTTTTTTAACCATTATTCCTTCTTTGAGAGTTTTCTTAACATTGAGTTCATCTTTGGCCGATATTTCAACCATTTTTTCTTCTTTAGGTTGTTGCTTAACTTTTATTACTTCTTTGGGAGGTTTCTCAACTTTAATTTCTTCTTTGACCTGTTTGTCAAACTTTATTTCTGCTTTGAGAGGTTTCTTAACCATAAGCTCATCTTTTGGTGATATTTCAACTTTTATTTCTTCCTTAAGTGGTTTCTCTGTTTTTTTTTCTTCTTTGGGAGGTTTCTCAAGTTTAATTTCTTCTTTATGAGGTTTAGGAATTTTTATTTCTTTAGATTTTTTATTTTCTTTGTGAAACTTCTCTGCCTTTGTTTCTTTTTTAGAAGGTTTCTCAACCTTAATTTCTTCCTTGAAAGGTCTCGCAAAACGGATTTCCTCTTTAGCAGATTTCTTTTCTTTGGTAGGCTTCTCTGTCTTTACTTCTTCTTCAGGAGTTTTCTTTTCTTTCTTTACTTTGCGAGAAGTCTCTGCCTTGATCTCTTCTTTTGCTGGTTTCTCAACCTTTATTTCTTCTTCAGGCAGTTTCTCAATCTGGATTTCTTCTTTAGCAGGTTTCTTCTCTTTAGGAAGCTTCTCTGCCTTTACGTCTTCTTTTGGATGTTTCTTAACTTTTATTACTTCTTTAGGCAGTTTTTTAACCTTTATTTCTTGTTTAGGCAGTTTCTCTACCTTTTCTTTTTGGGTCCTCTCGACCTTTATATCTTTTTTGGGAGCTTTCTTAGCCGTTGGTTCTTCTTTGAGACCCTTTTCAATCTTGACATTTTCTTTGTCCAATTTCATTTGTTTGGGAGGCTTCTTTATCTTTATTTTTTCTTTTAACTGTTTCTTAAACTTAATTTGGGCTTTGAGAAGTTTCTCAAATTTGACTTCTTCTACAGCAGGTTTCATTTCTTCAGTAGGCTTCTCTGCCTTTACTTCTTCTTTGGGAGGCGTCTCAACTTTGATTTCTGCTTTGTGAATTTTCATAACCTTTGTTATTTCTTTGATAGTTTTTCCAGTCTTAACTGCTTTGGGGAGTTTTTCAACTTTTATTTGTTCTTTTGGAGGTTTCTTTTCTTTCTTTTCTTTTTGAGGCTTCTGAACCTTTGTTTTTTCTTTAGTTGGTTTCTCAACCTTAACTTTCACTGTAGCGGTTTTCTTTTCTTTGGGAGGTTTCTCAACCTTTGTTTCTTCTTTGTGTGATTTTTCAACGTTTACCTCTTCTTTTGGAGGTTTGGCAACCTTTATTTCATCTTTGGGAGGTTCTATAATCTTTGTTTCTTCTGTGAGATGTTTCTTAATCTTTTGTTCTTTTTTAACAGGGCTATCTGCCTTGTTATCTTCTTTGGGAGGTTTCTCAAACTTTATTTCTTCTTTGTCAGGTTTCTTTTCTTTGTTAGGTTTCTCTACCTTTATTTCTTCTTTAGTTGGTTTCCTTTCTTTGAGAGGCTCATCTGCCTTTATTTCTTTTTTGAGGGCTATTTCAACCTTTAATTCTCCTGTAGGCAGTTTCTCGATCTTTACCTCTTCTTTGTGAGGCATCTTTACTTTGATCTTTTCTTCAAGAGGCTTCTCAACTTTTCTTTCTTTCTTGGAAGGCTTCTCAGTTTTTATTTCTTTTTTAGAAGGCTTCTTGATTTTTAGCTTTTGCATTGGAGGTTCTTCTAACATTTTTTTTCCCTTGAGAGCTTTCTTAACCTTTATTTCCTCGTTGGTAGGCTCCTGGACCTTAATTTCTTCTTTAGAAGGCTTCTTTTCTTTGGGAGGTTTTTGTACCTCTATTTTTTCCTTCACAGTTTCCTTTTCTTCTGTCTTATGTTTGATAACCATTTTTATTTCAGAACTATGAGCTTCCCCTTCTTTATCCTTGTCTTTTAAAGGCTTCTTAATAGATTTGTCTGCAAAAAAAAAAACAGGACATTAATTATTTAATTTATAGTTAAGTAAGATTCAAAAAAAAATATTTTTAATTATGTAGTAAAAAACATTTATATTACATTTTCACACAATGCATACAAAGACAAACCATTTTATTCTTATTGTTTCAGTTTATTTTTACCTTCTGTTTATTTCTAATTATTTAGAATGCAGAAGTTTAAAAATACATTAAATTTGAGCTTTTAATTACTTGCAGTTGCTTCAATTTCTATGTGTACAGTTTTTTTTCTCCAAACTTACTTATGGCGGGACCCTGTGCTGTAATTTTGGGATGATGTTGTGCATCCTACAAGCTTTCTCCTTTTATTTTCAAATACATTCACGATAATTATGGCTAAACATCAATCGTCAGACTCCAGGCCACATCTCCAAAAATGAAAGGCTTTGTCAAAGAATGCATTGGCAAGATCAATTCTTCCTTTCTTCTGTTGCTTTTAAATTTAGGGCTTCTCCTTCTCAGAGTGTAATTTCAGTCCATATTTTCGTTGTTGTTGTGAGCCTCCATTTAACTCAAATGTTGCAATTATTATCATTTTTTTGTTAAAAGCTACTAGATGTTTTTTACGGTCATATATAAATGGTACATATTGGTAGTCATCTATTTTATTTATTGAGTATTCTTATTACTATGTTTTTTTAGCCTTCAACAGCACCAGCATTAACATTAAAGCGTACTTTGCAAAAAAAATGTTAATAAAAATAAATTCACAAAAATCTCCATTACAAAAATATATTTGAAGTGCTCCCTTATTGTGTTATAGAGGTACTATTGTGAAGTATTTTTCTAACAATATCAGCTATGATAAATCACATGATACGTAATAAATTTCCTTCTTATCTGTGCTTCAAACAGCCTTTCTGACCTTTAGCATCTGCATCAGGTAAGAACTTTTACTGCTTTCAAACTTTATCCAGGAGGCAAGATTTTACACTGGCATGCAAAGTGCGCTACTGAAACTCCCAATAGATTGCTTCTATGATAGTCAGGCATTTTCAAATTTCAAACTTCAAACGTGGTGATAATGTTATATTATTATATTTAGTTATTATACAGAACAAATTCTATTTAAAATACATACTTCCATTTGGTTTTGATTTTTGACTTTTTTTGCAAGCGGCAGTAAATTAGGTTATGTGGAGTTGGGAGTGTTTTAGTATGTCGTCACACTAACCACTCAACAGTGCAACATTAGTTTCAAATCCAGTTCCATCCATCTAAAATGACTTCACTTCAACAAATACATGTGTTTATATGTCTTGTAATGGACTTTGGGTGTCTTTATACAGCATTTGTTACCTGATAACTTAATGTACTTTAATTTCCTTATAGGCTCTACAGTGAAAAAATTGGGTTATGTGATTCAAATAAATAATATCTAGCATCAGGAACTCAGTTTACTTTGATTTTATTAGGATTCATAATCATTTATATCATAAAAGCCAATTGTCCAAAGCAGGGATAAGAACAACAAGGTAAATACTTGGTAATTGTATTAAATGCATTTTTAAATCGGATTTATTAATTGTGGTACACATTGTCTTAATAAGGAGTACAATATCATGATAAAAAAGAAAATATATTAATGCAGGTCTTTTTAGTTTTTGTCTGTTTGTTTTAGGGTGGGGGGTTAGTGGGGCACTAGCAGGCAATTAAATAATAAGATTTCATAACTCCCATATTTTTTCATATCGGTTTCATACCAAACTAATGTTCTCAAATGTTCAAATATAATAGATTTACATTAATTCAACTGAACACACAAATGTTGCATTACATTACAGTATAACAACGTCAGTTGTCAAGATGAGCAACAATCGTACTGTTATTTATTGTAACAGTTGTAAATTCATTTTAAGGTCAGAAGAACTCGATAAAATTGAGCTGATGAAACATTAACTACAAACAAACCAAAGCATCAGCACCACCTTATTTCTTTTAAGCCCAAACTCGGTTAATGATTCACAGTCCCTGGAATTGGCTTCTACTTATTACAAATTTTTACTCTGCAACCAAAGACTACAAAACCAGAATATTTATGGTTTTTCGCTTTGTAATATATTAATATTTATACTAAATGTTTATTTTTCATGTTGTATAATCTAAAGTTACGTGGAAAAGAGGACTACAGAAGAATGTAAGTTGGAAATCACTTAAACAAAATGCAGGTAAATCTAAACCAGTAAAAATTCCTTTGTACTATTTCACAATTAAACCATTCAGCCAAAAAGTACTTCTCCCTTATATGCGGCTATTGTAAGTAAAATTGCCCCTAAAAAAATTCTCTTTTTAAAGCTATTAGCCCAACCCTCCAACAACGGCCGCTGTCAAATATCTTTGCAAAATGGTGTTCACACAGAAATGTTTAGTATTTAACACTGAGCTGACAAGGTTGAGAGAGTAACCTGTTCCAAGGAGGTGCAACATGACTAAGGAATAAAACTTATTTCCAAATGTCTTACTCTTTCCTTTTCAGCAATGGTTCCTGGTATATGTTATTAATTCTGACAATGTCCTACTAATTTCAGAAAACCAGAGGAGTTTGTTTATTTAATCAGTGTTTAATACACCTGACATGGTCTCTAAAAATGTGATGTGTTCTTTTAGCCCTTCGTGTTACTGAAAGACCCTCTAAATACAATAAAAAAAACACTTTTTTTAAGAACTGGACACCAATCAATTAATCTTCTGTTGACTGATAGGACCAATCTACCCTATATTAACTCATTCATAACTTACATTTTGTAGTTATAATTCACAAAACCTTCATTTTTTCACCTTTTTTGTTAAAGATGCGTTACATTGGGTTCCACTCAGAAGTGTTGTATAATTATAATACATTAGTTAAAATAGTTCCATATATCCACAAACTAGATGAAAATGTGAACAAAGTACTTGTGATGACAATACCTGTCTCATATTGGTTGGTGTGTTCTCGCCATGATGTTTTAGAATCAGCTTTCTTCAGGCTCTCAAACAGATCATGGGTTTTCCTCTTCATTACAGGTTCAGCCTTTTTGCTCTCGCTGTTGTTGTTATTTTCATCGTGATCATGCTTTAGCTCACCATAGTCTTCTTTAGTGTGTTGAGATGCTGGAGGTTGTGCTACTTTTTCCTCCTCACGTTTATCTGACTCAGGTATATCACTGTCATTAACAAGAGCCCTGGATGGTGGAAGGTCGGGTTGTTGAACTGATGGCTGTTTTTCTTCCTCCTCCTCCTCTTGATCTTGTTCTATTCTTTCAAGTTTTATTTCCTCAATTCTTTCCTTCTCTTCTGTTTCATCACCCTCTAACAAAGGCTCCTTTAATTTAGATTCCTCGTCTTCTTCTCCTTTAATTCCTGTTTGTACTTCTTCTTTCTTTTGGTCTTCCAACTTTGCTTCGGTTGTTGGCGTCTGTTCATCTCCGTCTTCTACCAGGAGATCCTCCATTTTAGCTTCTCCATCGTCTAGTTCTTGTTTTGTTTTTAATTTATCCTCCACCTCTTGGTCTTCCAACTTTCCGTCTGTTATTGGTGTTTCTTCATCTCCTTCTTCTACCAAGAAATCCTCTATTTTAGCTTCTTCCTCCTGTTGTTCTTGTTGTGTTTTTAATTTATCCTCCTCTTCTTGGTCTTCCCCATACACCAGTTGTTTTGCATCGTCCTTTGATGTAATCTCATCTACAATCTCGTCTTCTTCTACTGTTCCTTTCTCCTCAACTTCAGCATCTATAATTTCCTTCTTCGTTGAAGGCTTATGTTGCATTTCGGCGATATGTTTCACTAAAAGCATGATAGTAAAAGATTTAGTGCTTAATCTTTAATTTCTTTAATTTGACTGAATAAAATAAAAATAAAAAACAGCTGAATACCCTGTTCTTCCCCTGCTTTAGTCACTCCTGGTTCACCGGGAACTTCAGCGGCCTCTTCAGCTTTAGAGTCTTTTGCAGCAGAGACAGCTTCATCTTCGACAGCATGCATAATCTCTGCAACTGTATCAGGAACTTTTGTAATCACTGCTAAACTTATATCCATATCTTTGATAGTTTTCATGAAAACACATCTTAAAAGTCTTTAGGGTGCTGGTGAAATGGCAAAAATATCCATTACGATAAAAGAGAATCTTTTCTATTTTATACATGGATCAGATCAAACATTTAACCACTGAAACTCCCGTTAATACGATACAAAAATTTACAATAAAGTTAGGTATGGAAATATTTGTTCACTGACACTGTTTAAGGTTTCTCTGAGGACAATCTTCTTCTTAACTACTACAACCTCTGAACATTAAAACCCTTTCAATTGAACCAAAAGTTGAATCTGTCTTTGAAGGAAAAATATAAGTCTGCAAGAAGATAATTAGCAGAACTATTATTGGAAAATCTTTCATCTCAGACAGAGAAACCCAAGGTAAGTACAAAATGCAGCTTTCAGTATAAAATGGTCACAATAAGTCTGGCCTTAAGTGAAAATGCAATCATTGCCCTTATTATATACTAACTCAACTGATATACCACAAGTAGGTTCAAAGTTGAGTTTAGGTCAAATTCTATTGACAGACATCACTTAAGTAGGATATGCATGATAGCTTGAAGTAGGCAAAAGATCTCAAAAATTAAAAATTAATTCGAAAGTCGCTGACATCAATGAAAGTATGGACTATTTTCAACAAATAGATAAATGAAGATGAACCGCATTAGACAATCTCCCTAAAACCTGTCAACACTATCTAATCCAGGAGGTCCCAAAATAAGTAATTCAGAATACTATAGATTATTCTAGCTTTAGTTAGCATAATGCAACAATGAGAAAGACACTGGGTATATATGGGAGACTTTAAGTGTTAAAACCACGGCTGACCGCTCTAGGATCTGGAAAACCTGTCTACCTCTTTGTGACCTTAACAGAAACCAACCACATTAAAGTCAAAACCCACTTTTAGATAAAACTGGAAAGCTGTGAAAGGACCTCAGACAGGCCTTTTATGCCCCAATCTTTCAGAACATCTTGAATTGAAAATAATTTAAGAACATTGGGAAAAAAATACTCTATAATGATATAAAAGCCATGTTTGCCCAACCAGTTATAGAGTTTAGGTGTTGATTTCACATGTGACCTACTCGTTTTACTCGTTTTCTTAGCACATTAAATCATCATTAAAACAATGATTTAGCATTGATTCAAGTTGTCTCTGTCTGATGGGGAAATAAATTTCATGCTCTGAAGTTTTTAAGAAAGCAGTGTATGTGTTCAAATGTTTCCATTTCTAATACACACAACAGTTCGGAAAAACATTAATTTTAGTCAAACAAAAAAATGCAATAAACAGAAAAAAATGCAAGATCCAGTAATTGTTTTAGGTTCTCATATTCATACAAATCTGTTTTAAGGATAAATGAATTAATCATTGCAAACAAAAAGTATTTATACTTACGTGAAAGGTGAAAACTTGTGACGACAGAAAGATAGTCAGTCGATTTTTAACAACAGGGTGTTTGTGACATGTTTAATACGACAAACTTTTTGATGCATGTTCAGTCATGCCAAAACAAGTACCAAACATAAGCCAACAAACAGTTTAGGCTGTTTCCTCCCAGAAATACCACATTATAAAACTGATTAATTTCCATAAAAAATGCTGATCCCCACCCAACATGCAAATGTGTTTTGTCGAATCTGTAAAGAAAACATTTAGCCACACTGTATTCATTCGACAAACCCACTCCTGTTAAAATTAATGTGTTCACAGCTCGGAAACATTTTCTCACCTTTTTCAGGCGAAGGTAGAAATTCCCCTAAAATGAAAAAAAAAAAGAAGATGTTTTTAAAAAGATACATTTCTGTGTTTTTGCAAAAATGTACAGAAAAAATGTACCTCTTACCTTTTTTCCTCACCAGATTAATATCAGATGGAGAGACAACAGCTTCATCTTAACAAAGAGAAGCGGAAGTTTTTATTTCTGTAGTAAAAAGTACAACAAGGCTTTGTGCTAGACCCCAATGGTTTGATCACAACATATGAACTCATATGAGAAGATATTATATCAAAATGTGCAACAATAATTTACAGACTATTTGATTTATACACATTAGATTGATGATTGAAACCTCAAACCTTTTTCAGTGACAACATTTACAGATGGAGGAGTGACAGGTTCACCTAAAATCAGACAATTAAGTGAACATCAGTTTCTCAAACTTAAAATTATATTTCATGATTCACAGTAAGTGGTAATATTCCCACCTTGATCACCACCAAGTACACTTGACATAAACCCCAACAACAACTCCTTCTTGTCGGTAAATTCCAACACCGCATCCTCAATAACTTTCATCGGGTCAACAGAAACCTCCGGAACGATCGCTAAAAAACCAGAACACTTTTTGTGAAGGAAACCTTAAATGTTATGAAATGCATTTCGAACATTTTAGGTTATAGGACATGGTATGACGCACCTTGTTCACCTATCAGATTTATGGAGAGATAGCTCATAAACATGTTGATCTGTTCTTTGATGATGTGTGCTGTTGTCTTCATAGCTGAAAAGGGGCTGAACCCCAGAGCCTCCTGGATGTCTGATCCACAGATAAAAACAAAAAAGACATAAAAAATGGAGCAAGCGCTTTGAATGTCTTGTAATGGACTATGTAATTTTGAAAAAAAATCACCAAATCTGGTTGCCACTGTACCTTTTAAAGTGTCAAGAACAACATTGAGAATTGCACAAAGGACATTCTGGATGTATCCCGAGATTTCATTTACAAATTCATTAAGAATACGGAATATGTTTCTGCCAACGACTACAGGATCAACAAAGCTGATGTCAATGGTTCCTGAGAAAAGCAAGAGGTGATTTTTATGATTGACAATTAATATTATTTAAACACAACATTTTAAAAACAAAAAAGAAATAGACATAGGGAGTAATTAAAAATGCAACAAACAAAGTTTTGATAATATTATCAGATAAATTTAGCAGATGTCTGTGTTGAATTTACAGAAAAAAAGTTAAAATTCAAATAATTTCTGCTCTATATTTGCAAAAACCTAAATGATATTTTTCTCAGATTAAGCCTATTTCAGACTAGATTTAAACAATCAAAAAATATTAAAAATATCATGATCTTGTAAAAAAAAAAAGTAATACTTGCAAAATTTTCATAAAATATATTTAAAAACATTTTTGCGAGGTTATAATAGGTCTTACCCTTAAAGATGTGCAAAACGGTATCTATTATAGCACATAGTGTGCCCTGAATATAGCTCACTATTCCAGTCACAAATTCATTTGTGATATTGAAAAATTTTCTTCCAAGTATTACAGGGTCGGTGTAGCTGAGGTCTGTTGTTCCTAAGCAGAAAAAGACAAGTCAAGCTTCTGATGTCTTACATAATAAATGACATATATTCACAGAGCAATTTTCCTGTTTTATTTTTTCTGTTTCTTTTCACTTGAATAAATCATCTGTCAGTCACAAAATGTTTCTACAGCCATTTTCTTACAGTTAAAAGCAAGCCATTTGTTTCCACTGTCACCATATATTTGCTCGGTGGAAAAGGTTACAGCAAATTAATTTACTTTGCCATTATAAACTAACTGATTTATTAGCGCTGAATATAGGTTGATTACATTTTTTATCCAAGATTTTCACAGCCTTTGAGGTGTGAGAATGTAGCTCTAGCACAGTACACAAAAAAATGAAATGTAGCACCTTTAAAGAAACCCAGTAAGGTGTCTAGGCTGGCACAGAGTATGTCCTGAATGTAGCCAGTTATTCCTCCAACAGTGTCATTTATAACGTTAAAAAACGTCCTTCCAAGTACCACAGGATCAATGAAAATAATGTCAGTGGTTCCTGGAAAAAACCCCGAGAAGTGCTATAAAATAAATCCTGATCAATAATGTCAATGGAAACGTGAGAAACATTCAGGTGAAGAATCTGTACATCCCTTAAAATTGAAGGTTCTTTATAAAAAATTTTTTTACAATTTCTTGATGCTAATCATGTTTTTAAACTTACCATTGGAATATAAAATGAATGTATTAAACTTAATTATTATACTCATTGTATTCATTGAACAAAAGATAAACACAAATGGAATTTCAAGCTGAGGAAACGATTTCTGAAATCAGTTCAAGGAAAGTTTGCCACACCAGTAACTTTAGGCTATAAGATGTTTGAGTATTTAGGCTATAACTGGGGCCTGGAAGTTTTATTTCTTATATTTAACACAGTCCATGGGAAATATACTGGTATGTTATGGTTCACTGTCATGTCACAATCTTCAGTTCTGCTCCTGTTTCAGTTGCTTTGTAACATTTTCCACAATCTCCTTCTCATGCAAAGTTAAAATTTAAGGTGGATTCTTTGAGAGTGAGTTGCATTTTGTTAATTTCAAACATCTCCTCTGTTGTAATGTGGTTTTCTTACGTAAAAAGTAGTTTCTCATTGCATACCTCACACGAATGTTGTGATGTCTATTCCTGATTGAAGAACTGTCAAGTCAACAATGTCAAATCATATCAACAATATAATTCAGATTAACAATAGTCAGATACTGCAGTAGGTAATGTGACGACAGCCTTATATAGGAATCTCTTGGCCTTTTTTTCAGGATAATGTTGTCTTTTGTCTTGTAAAACCCATTTCAAACTTAAGAGACTCATCAGCTGCAACAATCTTCTTCCAAAAGTCTTCAAAAATTTTTTAGCTTATTACGGTAATTGCTCTTACTTCATCAGTCAAAAGGACACTGAAATAAATGCCAAACTAAAATACTCAATAAAGATATTCTCGTAATAGGTTTGCCTGTGTATGATTCAAAACATTTTAAATTTAGACATTCAAAAAAGCGTGCCTTCATTTTCCCTATAGGATCATAGCTATTCTTAGATTTCATGAATGTGTCTGTATGTACCTTTTACTACATCCAGGACAGAGTCCACTAGGAGGCAGATCACATTCAGGATGAAGCCCACCACTTCAGACAAAAGGTTGTTAATAGCGTTGAACAACCCTCTGCCTATTATCACTGGATCAATGTTGCTCAGGTCTAGTTTTCCTGAGAAGAGAGCACAACATTTGGTATGAACATTTTCATAGTTGGTTCAAGCAGGCTGTATTTTTGAAAACATGTTAAAGTTTTGTTTAATCATGATGTAATTAGACATGAGAAATGTAACTGAACATGTACCTTTTCTTATGTCCAAAACTGCATCTATTAAAGTATCCATGACAGCATACATTGTATCCCTGAAGTTACCAACTACTCTACACACAAAGTCATTGGTTGAATAAAAAGCTCGTCGTCCAATGACGACAGGGTCAATGTAGCTGGGGTAGAAAGTCCCTGTGGTTTAGAAACGGTCACATTACATTAGTATCATATTTTCTTTCGTTTTTGATTTGTTTGGATGAAGTTGCATTGGCATACCCTCTTCGTCTGAAAAATATTGTACAAAGGCAACTTTTGCTTCTATAACCTCTTCGGCAGCGTACGATGCAGCAGATGAGGGGTTACTTAAATCAGGGGCACATTCTGAAAAAAAAAGAGCAAGGCCATTTCAGTTCCTACACTTGCTGCAAATGCAGCAACATTAAATGTCTCCCTTTTGTACCTCTGAACTTATTGAGCAGACTGGACACCTCATCTACTGCATCGTTTACAGCTTGAACTGGGTCCGTGATGATTTGGTGTACGTCTAGGAAGAAAAAAAAACATTCAAATATCTGTATAATCTGAGATAACACGATTCAATGTGTTTGTGTCTCACCTGGAACTGCTTTGTATTCTACAAAGTCAAACATCACCACACCTACAACCACCCAGGACAAGAGAGCAGCCAGTGCGATCAACAGCTCCACAGACACTTTAACCTTTCGCATGAGCTCCAAAACAGTCGACTTCAGGGAAGTTGTCTGTGCAGCTCTGCCGGACCCCCCGGCTGCACTCGTAGAGGCAGGTTTGACTCCTGTGTTTAAGATATACAAGAGTGATAGAGAAAGCTGTTGCAGAAATTTCAAATATGAGTCTTTATTGCAAAGTTTTTACACCAGATGGCAGTAAAGCCTTCTGAGTTTGTTTGTTTTCTGCTGCAAGAGGTTTCAGGAGTCTTTGATAAAACTTAAAATTAAACAGGATTCTGTATTTTATTTTCATCTTAGATTGACATCTCCTAATCTGACTAATTTAATAGAACGGAAAATTAACATCCAACGCAGGCTATGCCACAAAGGAGGATGAGTCAGCATTTGTAAGTAATGCTAAAACAATATTAGACAATAATCGATTTATTATCCAAACTTAAGGTTTTCAAACAACTATTTTGTAAAGTAATATTAGATTAATGAAATAATAATAATAATAATAATAATAATAATAATAATAAAGAAGCATAATCTGAACTGTTTGGTGAGGTAATCATGACTCCATTCCAACACCTATTTTTGGCTGTGAACTGTGACCAGTGCAAACAAATACATTAAACCATTTTTCAAAGTGCTGCAGAGACAAAAACAATACAAACAAATTAGGTTAAAAATAAATGATCACTTATATCAACATTTAGAAAGTAAATACTAAAAAATGTGCTGCAGTTAAAGCTGCGTTCTCTAATCTGAAACTAATTTATTAAAGGGTTTTAGATGTTTAAATTCAAAGTTTAACTCTCTCGGTTTTTATGCAAAGATAGTCAAGTTATATTTTTTGGCGCACAGCTTTAAAGAATAGGTTAGAATGACAACCTAAGTTCACCAACACAAACAAATCAGGAGCTGTTATATTATTGTTGGTCTACGAATATTACAAAGACAGTGACTTGCAAGAGAATTTATATCTCTTGAATTTTTGTCATGTTAAAAACACGGACTTCAGGATATTCTTCTTACAATTGTACCCCAAGAGAGTAAGCGCTTAGTTCCATATCTCTTAAAAATAAAAACATGATAAGTAGCTTACAAATAATATTAAGTGGGTGATTGCATTCAGCAATTTTGAGGTAAAACTTTTTAGAGTCACCTGTTGTTTTTAGGTATTTCTCTACCCTCTTTTGAGATTTACAAGTTGAATATCTGCCTATTATTTTGTATAGATTAACTTAACCTCAGTCAGATAGGATTGAGAACGTTGTTGAACATTGAAGGCTTGCTACATATTCCTAAATAGATTAGTGTCTTAACTTTTAACACTGGCTTTGACCTAAATTGGAGCTATAGCTGTACGATTAGCATTGTTGTGATGTAGGAACATCCAGTCTCAAGTCTTTTGGGGTGTCTAAAAGCTTTAATTCTGGGATAAACCTGCATTTAGCCCCACAGATCTTCCTATCAGCTCTTATAAGCATCTCCATCCCTGATAAATAAAAGCATCCACACAACAAGATGTTGTTGCTACCACATTTCATAACTGGTGAGTTGAGAACATATGCAAAGAAGTTCCCCTCAGCAGGTGCTTTTGTCTTATCTTACCAGAGCGCCTGCTTTCATGTGTTTCCTGTGTCTCCCACATAATGCTTGATAACCTACATACAGAACTTGTTCTACCTTTCTTTCATTCTTCCCTGACTTTTTTATTGCAACTTTTCCTTTAAAGCCAGATTTGTGAAGCCTGCAACTAAAAGTTATATTGTTAAAAGCCTCCTTCGACCTTAGCTGTGAATGTGTGCATCTCCTCCAGAGTAATGTTGAAAAATTCAGCTGCTTCTCAGATTCATGCTCTTTCTAGCTGGTCTGTTGATTTAATTGGAAAGCATTGGTTGGTTGGTTTTGCCTGAAACTATATTCCTTGGTCTTCATGGATTTTATTCTTCTCAAATGTTCTCCAACAAACCTCTGGGGCCTTTAAAGAACAACAGAATTTTAACTAAACTAACCAAACATGCTTTCTGCTCACTTACTACCTCAGGTGACTTTAATTTGGTGAATTGGATCCATTGGATTTTATTAAGGACTGTCAGACTATGAGAGGTTAAAGTAATTACAATTGTCACATTTTTCTATCTTTTCAGATTTAGGCTTGACATTGTTTTTGTCCCAATAAAAACAACTGAAGTCTATGGGTTATGACAAATGTGAACTTAAAAAAACAAGGGCTATAACTACTTCTGCAAGAGTCAGTAAAAGCAAATGCAGCAAACCCTATTAGGAATAAACAACAACAAGCAACAGACCTGGGAAAAAAAAAAGGAAAACTACATGTTGGTAATAAAACTGTTGCAGATTAATCCAAACATTTCTTCCACCTGTTTTTAGTAAACTTAGTATCATAAATCATGTGCGTCACATGAGAGCAATGCTAATTCTCCTGCAACATGATATCCAGTATTTATAGCCGTCATTTTCGACACTTACTCTACTGAGCAAGTTGCCAATTGAAAAATTTAGTTATTATACATTAAAACAGCAGTTTTTTTTTAATCAATTGTGAACTTTAATGCTGGTGAGTGCAAGAATAACAGCCCTACCTTCAGCCATGTTGGTGTGAAGACTATCTCAGAGATATCTCATGTAGAGATGAGCTTCAAAATAGTCACTCCATATCGAAGTATTTTAAAAAGTCTGAGTTCCTCATGGTAAATTATTCCATTTCCACCTGTTGGTGTTTAATCTTCTGGTCTTCTGATATAATGAGGGGAAAAAAAGAAAATGGAAAATGAAATTAAGTAAAAACTTGAAGGATAATATAAAAGCTTAAGGGGAATAAATGGGGGTTCGGGAACAGTGAGGGACCGGCAGAGCAAGGGAGGAAGGAGCGGAGCCAAGCGTTGGACTGGATGGGGTAAGGGTAAAAGGCGGAAGATCCAACACAGTGTTATTGGTGCCTCACATGGGTATTGGTCAGGGACAAGATAACTTGTCAGGGCAAATTTGCCCCCCACACCTCAAACCCAGAAAGTCCAGGTTATTCTTAGCTGGAGCTCTGCTGCACAGCTGCTCTGTCAAACCCTTTTTTGGCTCTTGGGAAGTTGTAAGGTCAGATCAGCTTGCAGAATGGAGAACCCCTATTGGCTGCAACTAAAATCAGCCTAATAAACAACAAACTATGTTGTCCAAATCTGCAATTAACAATATGGATTATTTGTTGAAAAATAATGTTCCAACTGTGTAACCAACAGGTTTGCTTATATATTAATGTAGTTTCCACAGCGTTATGTGTTGAAATAACAAATATGTGTGTATGATTCAGTAAACCATGATTCTTCATCGTGTTATGATTACTTCTCAACTTACAGTATTTTTCATGAGTCAAATTTTTTTTTTACAAGGTGGCAAGTTTTTTTTCATTCAACGCCATTAAAACCCTGATGTATCCTCTACTTGTGATTCTAAATTATCCAAAAGATTAAGTTGGGCATGTTGTTTATTCTTCGGATAAATAATTCATTTTTCATAATTGTAGCCTCCGTCTCATCATTCTTAAAACCATATTTAAGAGGGTTTTTTGTCTCTAATTATTCATTTTTAAAAGATTATTTGGAAAAACTGCTTAGAAAGAAGTGAGCTGTTAATGTATCTTTACCTTTGACCCCTGGTTATCTGTTCATTGCACTGTGGCGCTTATGGTGGGAGTGTGCTGGGGTAGCTTTGTTACTACCTAAATCCCAGAGACGTTCAAAAAGAGGCTATATGGATGCAGAATGCAGAACCAACAAACATGAGGAACCAATCCTTTCAATGATGATAATGAGCAAGGATCATATCTGTGACCCCAATGTCTTTCTGCCCAGTTTTATTACCATAGGTAGAGCAAATTAGGTTTATTAGCAATGCTTGCGAAACAACCAATGGTTTAATCCAGGAAATGTTTTGAAAAAATATATTCTATTTTGTCCCAAGATTGAGCTGCTGTAAGTATACACAAAATTGTCATACAGCATTCAGTCTTCAGTCAGAGGCTAAACTATTCATTGTGAGACTGACTGCTTTCGGAGAGCTTTCCTACTTACAGAATCACCAATCACAATGACTCAAAGATCTTAGAATAATAATAAGTTATGGCACTACTCATTTCCTTTGGAGAGATGAACTAGAAAACGATTCCATATAAATGCCATAAAATTATATGCACCAGCACATATCTTTTTATTTCCTTAAATGAATGCCGTTATCTTTCTTCCTAAATACAAACATATTTACAGTTTCATCAATATTCCGAGTTTACTTTATCTTAACTGATTGTTTAGAGATAAAATTCTCTCTCCAGACATATACGAAAAAATCTGTGAAACTCAAGTGCAGACCAAGTGACAAGAGTGAGGTCATTGATAGGGGAGGCGGGACGGATCTATCCCCCCTCAGCAGCAGCAGTATCAAATTATCTGTGATCTACAGTAAACTTCTGAGCAGCTAAATAGTAACTTGCAATGATTTGTTGCAGTTGGCTTGACCTTATAAAAGTTTTCCATCTTAATCTGACAAAGTTATTGGATTGTGTTGGAAAGTAATGAATTGATTTACACAATTTTGCTTAAAACAAATCTGATTCTTCACAATTGGAAATGTTTTGCATCTGTTTGTCTTGAGAAGACATTCAGGGCTGTAAACTACATGCCTCTTTACAGATTTCTTCAGTTTTTGCTTTATTATTATTATTATTATCAGCAATTTTATACGCTGGATATCTATTTAATCTAGAGAAATTCATGATCTAAAACAACTTGGGAGTATGTGCAAACATGATCAAAAAGTTAACATTTTATACTTAACTCTGTTTTGCAGCATTCATTTTAAAACAGCCACATTGGTGGAGTTTCAGGCAGGTCATGCAACAGCATCAAAACTAAATTTTACGATTTTGGATAGCCCAGACAAGAAGTGTCACCTTGTTTTTGTTGAGATATTTAAAGATGGAAATGCTTTTGTGTTTCAGATCATTGCCCCACATGCTTGAGGTTCAAGTCATAAACTGTGGGCTGGACACTCTCCCCCAGCAGAAAATTATCCCAACAACCACCATTACTGTTTTCAATGGGTGCTTTTCTGTGCAAAATATGTTTGTCCAAAGACTTTTTTTTTTTTAAGAACATTAAGATGCTTTGGGTAAAACTAGGATAGATCGATGTGTTCTTTGTTTGCAGTGGTTTTCACCCTGATTACATTTTCATGTAATCTGTGGGAGGACAAGTCTTTCTTTTTTATGAATCAAAAACTCTGACGTTAGCTGAAGCAAGTGAGGTCTGCAATGCTTTAAATGTTCTTCTGACTGCTGGTCTCCTGGAGTGATTGTGGTAAGTAATTCATTTGTGGATAACAACTGTTACTGCTGTCAACCTAAACCTGGAAAGTGAATCTGGCAGTTTTTCCATACTGATTGTTACCAAAATCTTACTCATCTGTTCTTTAATGTATGTAGTTTATGACATATCTTCATATTGAGAGCTTTTAGCCTACTGTACTTCATGTTGTCAGAAAGGTTGCATATGAAATGTGGTTTGTGAAGTTGAACTCAAGTTTCCCCATGAAAATGTGTCTAATCGTAGTCAATTTATGATGTAACAAGATGTTCGTTTTTACAGCACACAAGGTTGTGATGTGAAATTAATTCACTATTTAAATTGTACACTTCAGGATATCTTTTTTGCCTATTAAAAAGAGGTTTGATGATCTGAAACATTTCAGAGTAACAAAACGGAAGAGCAGAAGAAAAATGTAAGAGGACCAACCACTTTGCACTCTGGATGTTTTGTCTTCATCGTGTCCATTTTTTTGTTTATTAGGACTTTTTTACATTACGTACCCTCTAAAAAACGGTTTGCCCATCAGAATAAACAAAAAGAGCTGTGCATTGCTTGAATATTAGCAGTCAGGACAACCATAGAAACAGAAATCTATTAACTGAAACTTTGTTTATTTCAAAACCAACTGTGTATAGGTAAGACAGACAATAAATAATAGCAAAAATAAGAGAAAAAATAAAACAAAACTGTGTGCCTAATAAATTAGGAAAAAGAAGTGATAGGAAATGAAAATGTACAGTTCATTTTACCACCCATGGAGAGCAACATAAATACACACAGAAATGGCGCGTTGGTCTGGATCATCTACAATGGCAGGCTTGACACCTCGTAATAATAAAAAAAAATGTACATATAACACTGGTTGAACATTACCAAAACAATATATTTAAAATGACACATAATGCAAGGACAAATACAAGTAGATGTCTTTCATTCGTTGCATGTTAAAGCAAAAGGAGGAGAGATCTTATACAGCCTGCCGACATAAGTCAATGCAACATACATTATCAGTACACTAAGCAGTCAGCTATACAATGATTGCAGCTCGAGAGGAAATCCGCCCTGTTTCAACTACATAAAGCTAAACTAAAGGTTATTTTAAGCCGAGCTAAGACTTGTAGGCTTAAGCCAAAATGCTATGGATGCACTTAGTATTATTAGTGCCGAGGCCCCGCAGTTTGGGCTTGATCAGACGAGTCCATGATGCAAGTTAGTGTTTTCAAAGCGTGAAGGCATTCCCTTGCATAATAAAGATTACTAAAGATGAAAGGCAAAGAGAAGTTTTATAGTACATCTAAGTTCCTTGAGAAGTGTCGGTAAATTAGCCTCATTAAAAAAAATGACGCTGAGGTCTCCGCAAAATTTCTGATAGTTCGGTCCAAGATGGTGTCGAGAGGTTATTGTTTCAGGAAACCTTAAGTAACTGTGGGTGCGACACACTGCTCTAATAAACGTAATCTGAAACCTCTTTGACCATAACTCAAAAAATAAAATTTCCACAGGCTCCCAAATTATCAAAAGTAATATAAAATTAAACAACAGAAAGTTAAGTAAACAAGCAATTTATAATTACAATACATACAAAGTGCACAGCTGTTGTTGCTCATTTCTGAAAGCTATAGCTGTCCATCACCGTTTTTCTTAAGTCTGGAAGAAAGTCAGTCAAAAAAATCTTTACAAAGATGACAGAAAAGGAGGTACATGGCACACTCTGGTGAAAAGCCTGTGAAACGACATGAGATGAGCCCGGAGGCGCTTCAGAGATTATCCCCGGGCTGATACTGAGGCTCAGTGGCTGTAAAGTAGTCCTCCAAAAAGGCTTGCAGATACTCAAAGGTGGGCCTCTCCTCCGGGTCCTTCTTCCAGCATTGCACCATGAGCTCATGCAGGGAGATAGGGCAGTCCTGAGGGCACGGCATCCGGTAGCCTCGCTCCACCTGCTCCAGAACCTCGCGGTTATTCATGCCTGGGGAACAGGAAAGTGAACAGATTCCCTCTCACTCTTGCTGACCTCATTCAAAGATCCCATAAGCACAAATCAGCTTCATAAATCCAACAGTTGATGCCCAATCAATGATTTTTTTATTAGTTTTAATACATCAATTCGTTCATACGATGGCAGAATACATTGGCCTGCTTGCCTTGTCGATACTTGGAATTTGATTTATCAACGCTGTGAGACCATTTCTTTTTTCTAATTTAGAAAACCGGTGCAGATTGTAGTGTGGTTTATTTTATTTGTAGTTTGTGCGATAAACCAACATGAAGTGGTGCATAGTTGCGAAGTAGAATACAAATAATGCATATTTTAATTGTAAAAATAAAAATCGCAGTGCACAGTTATCTGCACATAAAGTTGCAAATCTTTTAGAGGAATGTCTCTACCAGTTTTATGTCTGGATCTGAACCACTGGAGCTCGGGCTGCAGGTTTAGGGTCGCCATAATGGAAAGTTAATTTCTCCTATCATCATCATCATCTGACTCTGCTTTAAGGTTCTTCATATTTCCATGATCTGCTCGCTGTGTCACTATAATCTATACTCAACCTCTGAGTTTAGCTTAGTTTCCTAACATTTATGTAAAGATCAATGGAGTTGGGCTCTACTACCAATCAAGAAACTTCTGACGGGAGTTGATTGCTTTTGACTTTACTTAGTAAATTGAGTGAAATTCATAATGAAATATGTATGTAATATTTTTTGATTACAAATCATGCACATTTGCCCCTCCAGTTAATAATTATGCTCTACTTTGTGTTTGTCTTTCACACGAAATGTCGATTCAATGCACTACAGTTTGTGGTAGTGAATGTAAATGTTGCCTCTTGCTTATTGGTAAGGCACTAACAAAATACAGTGAACAATAAATAGGAGTCCCAGCTCTCACCTGGATAGGGCACGCGGCCCTTGGTCACCAGCTCTGTGAGCAGGATGCCGAACGACCACACGTCTGACTTGATGGTGAATTTCCCGTACAGTGCAGCTTCAGGAGCTGTCCACTTGATGGGAAACTTGGCACCTGAAACAGTAATTATTTTAGATTCATAAGCTATCTTTATTTCTCCCGACATAGCCACATGGTTGTTGCTTCACTTTTGCCCATCATCTCTAGAAATTCTTCAGGAGTAAGTAGGTCAGCCCTCTTCATTTGCGGTTTCATATCGTAGCATCCCACTGGGAAAAATCCCAGAACGATTCCATTATCTTTCTCCCGAATGTTTTAAACAGTTGTCCATTGAGCAGCTGGGAATGTTGACAGGGTGGCTAATGGGGCTTGGAAGTTTACTCAGCGTAGTTAATGTCTGACCCCTTGCAGAAAAACAGGCTAACTGTCGGTGTTCAGCTGCCTTTCAGCCATGTTCCAACCACATCCTTCTGTTTTTCAAGGCTTTGTCGGACCAAATTCATGCATGTTTACCATTCTAATTTTCCATCTGCAAAACCACCAGCCTTTTTCCTCTCACTGCAAGTATTCCTACGGATATTGTGGGTGATGGAAACGAAGCCTGCTGAAGGAAAACTAGAGGAAGATACAGAAAGTGTGCACAGATCAGGTCCTGCAACTATCTTGTCAGATGTCACTACGTGACATTAAATTAGGCAAAACCTGTCCTGCTTTCCATTAGGTAAAATTCCAATATAATTAATAAATCCTCTAGAATCCTCTAGGTTTTTCAGATTCACAAGTTTATGCTGTCTCAAGGGTTGGCATTGAGAATTATTTCACAGTCATCATACAGGCTAAGAGCGTTACAGTAAAGAAAAAACAGAAATCAGGTGGGAATGCTTGTGCTCCTTCTGATTTTGATTTCAGAAACTTGAGTATAGGTTTTTGTTTAGAAAGGAGAGAATTTACTGGTATGTACATTTCTTTACTATGTTCATAGAGATGCCTTTTAAACCGTGTAAGAGGAAGGTCAGAGGTGGCAGAACTTTTTTATAGCTTTTTATAATTAGCTTTAACTTTAGAGCCTTGTCCAAATAAGATTGCTTTTCTTACGGTTTACAGTTATGTGCAGCACTTTTCAGGCCGTTTATAAGTGTTATGTATGACTTGGGTGAAGGTATCTTTTCACCTCACAGCTTTTTTTGCTTGACTTTTCTTTTCCCTTCTGCTAGAACTCTTGCAAAGGAGGCACGTTTAAAGGAAGTTTTGCTCTTTTTATCTCTGGCCAAACATTTTCTAATGGACTGAGATCAGGGCTTTGTGATGGCCACTCCAAAACTTTTTATGGTTAGCCTATTGTTGCTAACCTGCAGTCATGCCTACATCTGCATATTTCACAGTTGGCATGGTGTTCTTAGGCTTGCTAGCTTCCCCATTTTTCAAAAGATCTTGTTATTAGACAACAAAACATGTCTCTGAACCTGAGGTGTGTGTCCCAGAGGTTATTTGGAAACATAACTCTGACTTTTCATGTTGCATTGTGAAATGGCTTGTTTTGCCGACGTTGAGAAAAGTACTTGTTCCTTTGTGGACACTTGTTTACCACCATCACTCATCCTTTTCAGATTAGAAAGGTCTTCATCCTAAACCGTATGATGGATGATATTTCTAAGGTGTTTACAGATGCAAATAAAATATTTCAGCAGATAAATGTGGCATCTTCAAGCATTTGGAAATGGCATCCAAGAAAAAAACCCGATTTGAAATTGCTTAAGTTGATGTTTTGTTGCCCGTCATCATTTCATCTGCAGATGACATTAGTCTGAATGAACTCTCTTTGGAAAAACAGTAATTTTCACCAGTGAATCAAAGGCTTAGATGGGCAAACTTAATATATATGCAACCAGTGGGCTACCTTGTCTTGCTGTGTATTCATTATCCTCAATAAGCCTGGCCAAACCAAAGTCGGCGATCTTGCACACGAGGCCGTCTCCGACCAGGATGTTGGCAGAACGCAGGTCTCTGTGGATGTAGTTCATCCTCTCTATGTACGCCATTCCTGCTGCCACCTGGGAAAAAGAGATTTAATGATTTTTCCATTTAAAAATACTTGGAATTGAACAGTTTCAAGGTCATGAAATGTGTGTAAAGGAAGTATCACACAATATTAAGTAGGCAGACATTTCAGCCACAATATTAAAACCCTGGAGATATGTAAAATGTTTAACTGGAAAACAGAGATTTAATATTCCTGATAGTCCTCATACCATGCTAATCAGAAAATAGTGTAAAACAGCTTGGAGTCTCTGAACATCATTCGTCTCACCATTTTTTCTTTTCAAAACTATAAATGCTGCACAGGTGTACAACATTTTACTGGATTTGGGGCTGCTACAAATAAATACATGATATCTGCTAATAACTTAACATGCCGGATCTGAATAATATATTTTATGTCTATTTAAAGGGGACAAATGAAGTAAGTACTATTTATGTGTGTGTTTTAGTGAGGATAAAATACAAACCGGATTCCAACAAAAGTTGGGACACTAAACAAATTGTGAATAAAAACTGAATGCAATGATGTGGAGATGGCAATGTCAATATTTTATTTGTATTAGAACATAGATGACAGATCAAAAGTTTAATCTGAGTAAATGTAACAATTTAAAGGAAAAATATGTTGATTCAAAATTTCACAGGGTCAAAAAATCCTCAAAAAGTTGGGACAAGTAGCAGTAAGTGGCTGGAAAAAGGAAATTGAGCATATAGCGAACAGCTGGAAGACCAATTGATACTAATTAGGTAAATTGACAACATGATAGGGTATAAAAAGAGCTTCTCAGTGTCTCTCTGAAGCCAATGGTAAGAGGATCACCAATTTCGCCATTGCTGCGCAGAAAGATAGTGCAGCAATACCAGAATGGTATTACCCAGCGTAAAATAGCAAAGACATTTAAGTTATCACCACCAACCGTGCATAACATCATCAAAAGATTCAGAGAATCTGGAACAATGGCTGTGCGTAAGGGTCGAGGCCGTAAAACTCTACTGGATGCTCGTGATCTCCGGGCCCTTAAACGTCACTGCACCTCTAACAGGAATGCCACTGTCAAGGAAATAACAGAACGGGTGCAGGAACACTTCCAGAAAGCATTTTCAGTGAACACAATCCACCGTGCCATCCGCCGTTGCCAGCTAAAACTCTACAGTGCAAAGAGGAAACCATTTCTAAGCAAGCTCCACAAGCTCAGACGTTTGCACTGGTCCAGGGGTCTTTTAAAATGGAGTGTGGGCAAAATGGAAGACTGTCCGAGTACTGAAATGCCCAGACTACAGTGCAAATCTTTCAACTATAGAGAACATTTGGCGCATCATAAAGAGGAAGGTGCGACATTGAAGGCCCAAGACGTTTGAACAGTTAGAGGCCTGTATTAGACATGAATGGGAGAGCATTCCTATTTCTAAACTTGAGAAACTGGTCTCCTCTGTCCCCAGATGTCTGTTGAGTGTTGTAAGACTAAGGGTGGATGCCACACATTGGTAAAAAATGGCCTTGTACCAACTTTTTGGGGATTTGTTGACGCCATGAAAGTTTGAAACAACATATTTGTCCCTTAAAAATCATACAGTCTCTCAGTTTAAACTTTTGATCTGTGATTTGTGTTATTTTTCTGAATAAATAAATGTTAGATATTGGCATCTCCACATCATTGTATTCAGTTTTTATTCACAATTTGTTTAGTGTCCCAGCTTTTTTGGAATCCGTATGGTAAAAGAAACAACTCTAGAACAAAGAGAATGGTTTTAATTATGTTATTTCAGCAAAATACATTGTAAAAATTAAAGTGATTATCAGCAGCATACCTGGGCTGCCATGTCCACCAGATTTGGCAGTTTCAGGCCTCGTCCTTCTCCGTCTTTGAGGAAATCGAGTAAACTTCCTAAATGAAAAAGAAGAACTCAAAGTATTTTGATAATTCTGGTCTTGATTTATATTTTGATCATATGTCCCACATTAAAGTTTCCCTGTTATTCCTTGTGTATGATGTAAAATATGACCTGCCTTTACCTTTGCTCATGTACTCTGTAACAATGTAGATGGGTTCCTCAGACACCACAGCGTAGAGCTGCACCAGTTTATCGTGTCGAAGCTTCTTCATGATCTGAGCCTCCTCCAGGAAGGACTCGGGCGACATGGTGCCAGGTTTTAAGGTCTTCACCGCCACCTTTGTGGTGCCGTTCCATGTTCCTAATGAAAAATAAAATAAATAAATAAAAATACAAAAATAAGCAATTAAAGCTGCAGCAGGATTCTGAAGTACGGTGCTCAGCTTTGGACAAGCTAATTTAAAAATAGAATAAGATCAATACAGGATAACTTGCAAAAAGAGAAATTGCACAGTTTGCTTTAATTATGAATATTTGTTTACATGGTTTTCTTGTGATGATGTCAAGGATTCTTAATAGCAGGATCTATGTGATCTTTAAAACAAAAAATAGACTTATTTCTAAATTGTCTTGATTAGAAAGTCATATAATTATGAAATATTAATAAAGAAATCCAGGTTTTTAAAAGCTAATGACAAAATAATATATATTTATTTTTTAAATAAATCATTTTCTAAGCAGATTTAGCATGAAAACATATGAAATGCTATATTATTTATTTCTATATCTCCAAATTTAAACATTTTATTTCATGCATGCTATTTAGAACCATGTGGGACCAAAGGGAGCTGAATGAGGCAACATGCCCAAAGGTTTATGATCCCTGAGGTAAGTAATGCTCGCTTTGTAAATGTCAAAAATACATAAAAATGATACAAGACTTTTTTTCTACTATGATAAAAATCTGAAAGGTGTATTATGCATTTGCAAACAAAAGTGAGAAGTTTCCATAATGATTACAGCTGCATGTTAATATCAAAGTTCCTGCAGAAGGATGAACTTCTAAGGGATATTGGTGGGCGGAAAAAAACGTGGAAAAACGTGAAAAAAATATGTATATTTTGCAATCGCAAAACACTATCAACTACAATCTACACCAGATAAATAAGTCTTAGTTTAGTTATTAGAAAGAAAAATCTTTAAAAATGCATGAATAATATGTCACTGCATTAAAACGAATGTTAGAATATCTTTCAAAATTGCCAATGCCTTACTTTCAAGCAGCAAATCTACTTTTTGGAATAACATTGGATCCTTGTCCAGACGAAATTGGTGAAGCTTAAGAGAGGAAATTAGAAACCGTTCTCATATGGACTCCAATCCCATACAGTTGTTGTGCAACAGCTGTCCAAGCCCTTACTCCTGCCAGATGATACACACCCATCCAGACTTCTCCAAACTGGCCATTGCCGAGGCGCTTGATGAGCTGCAGAGACTCTCGTGGGATCTCCCACACGTCTTTGGTTTTGACAGACAGGTCGGTCAAACGAGGCATGCCTTTGTGGCAGGGCACGATCAGTCGACAGCACAGCCCTGCAGCCCTGGCTAGAAACATGGATGAAACCATACATTAAAAAAAAAACAAAATACGAAGAACTTCCATATAATGTATTTGTGTCTTTAAAAAAAAAAGGGTGTCTCACCAGAGTAGTGCTGAACTAGCTGTTGGAGGGTCTCAAATTGGGCCCTAGTGGTGATGTAGTAGCCTCCGTTGTCCAGTTTACGAATCTTATAATGCTTGACGTGATCTCCCTTGATGTCATCCCAGTCCTGGATGGAGAGAGAGTACGCCCCTGGAAAAGAGAAAACACTTACATCAACAAACAGAAAACTGTAGTCAAGTAATTAGGCCAGTATGTATGTCAGGGGTTAATACTGTGTTTTAGTATATATAACACATTGTTCTTGATTCAACTTTTATTTTCCTTTATGCTCATACAAACATACAACAAACAATATGAAATCATAGAATAAATGGATGTGTAAAGCTTAAAGTATGCATAATCAAAAGAAGGAAGGAATAAAGGAACAAAGAAATGAAAGAATAAACATAGCATGAAACCATAGAAAACACGAAGAAAATACTGTATGTTAGACTCAAAGATGGCGGGAAAGTCATAAAAGAGAAAATAAAAAGGCAGAAGGAAGGAAAAAAGAATGGAAGCATGGCAAAGACAAAGCAGAAAAGAAGGACATGAGGACGAAAGAAGGGAAGGAAACAAACAAAACAAGATGAAGGAAGACAGAAGGAAGAAGGGAAGAAGGGAAGAAGGATGCAAGGTTGAGAGAAAGGAAATGAAGAGCAAAAGGTATGACATGAAGATAGTATGAATGTCACAAATAGGGAAAGTTTGAAAGGGCACAAACTAGAACGTAAGGGCAGGGAGAAGACAAAGAGATTGAAGGGGAGATAGAACCCAAAGATGGAACAATGGAGAGGGAAAAACTCAGAACATGAAGGACACAAGGAAGGGAGGAAATATACAAGAAAAGTAAGAAGCACACAACTTTTAGACAATGGATACATTCATACTCTACTTTACATACTGGAAAAGAAACTTTAAAATTCTACTGTTATGCTAACACTGCTAAGATGCCCTGCATATTACTTGTATTTTCATGTTAATGTATTTAAGCCTTTCCTAAAGGGTAAAAAGCTTTAAACATCTCCGCATGTCACCGATCTGACATACCTTTGGTTGTTTCGCTCTCACGGATGAGGAAAGTGCCTCTGGCATTACCGCCGGAAAGCAGCTGCCTCTCTGCATCTTTTCGACCTAATTTACCAAAATACCAGCTGCGGGGGAAACAGAAATGCATGACGTCCGATATTTTTTCTGATTGTACTTCAGTTACTCTGCAATGGTGCAACACCATGCCACATTAAACAAAAGCCAGAGAGGGAAGTTATTCAGTGATAATGACAGGATCACTGCTGCGCCCACAGAACAGCTGAAGGTGAGAGGATCGGCTCTCGTGGGAAAAGGTGAACTCACTCCTCTGCTTGGATCGAGTCCACAGGAGCGACGTAATTGCTGGGAATGTATCCAGTTCCACCTGTAGTAAGGGAGCGAGCCTCCCACCAGTCTCCCTCCCTGGAAAGGACCGTGAAAAAAGGTTGTATGACAAGGGAGGTGTGGAATAAACAAAGACGTATCAGCAGAAGACAGGCACAAAGGGAACTTGAGCTGCAGTAAACCAGAACCACTTACTGCTACCTTTTTATTTTATTTACTTTGGGTAACATTTTTCTGGTAATGTACCCTTAAGGTGAAAACACGTATGAGTGGTTTAAAAACAAACACTGACAGTCATATGCGAGTTTGTCGTGGCCATTTGCAGACCTTATGTTACTCTCTGACCCCATTTGGACAAAAACAAAAACGGTTGACTATTTTCTCTTGTTGGCCCTGCTGCAAATATTGTTCATTTGATCAGTCCCACTGGACCAAAACTATGAAGAATTAGCTTTGGCTGCAATCTTGTTGTTTTAAAAGTGTTTTAAATAATAAAAAAGTTTGAATGTTTTCCAATCAGCAAATAATAATAATTTCAGAGGCAAAGAAGCAATTGATTAAAAAAAAAATCCATCCAAGCCTATTTTAACATAACATTATGAGGGGCAAAAGAGCCACATGGGAGCCGGGAATCATTACATTTAATAATTATGAACTACATATCGTTGCTATGCGACATAAAATTCATTAAAATACTGGCACAACATGGAGGCAATCAAGGATTCAACATGGTATTCTGATGCAAGTGCGGTATTGAAATTGTAATAAATCCAATCAAAATAACTTCAACACCTCCTTTGCTTTGATGACAAAACAAATAAGAAACTATTTAAATGTGTTTTTGTTCAACAGCTACATCAAGTGTCAAGCTAAACAGTGCTGGCTTCAAATAAGTAATGGTGTAGATGAATAACAATAGTGCTTGGCCTAAAAGCAGAACACTGAAAAAATAAAGTAATTTAATATCCAACATCTTTTAGAAAAGCCCCAACTGCCCCCCATGTGTCTGTGGGCCTTTTTATCCCAGATGTAGCATTAAGACTTTAGTACGAAACAGAAGAACCCGACCACAACCCTATCCATGCTGTCATACAGATGTTTTCGTGCTTACGTGCTGTTGAGGATCTGAAACCTCTCCCCCTTTCTGAAGCTGAGGTCATCCTCGGTCCTGGCTTCATAGTCATACAGAGCCACGAACAGAGTTACCCCTGCAGGAAAACAGGAATGTTACATATGCCGGTTAAGATTATTGAAGGAAATTGAGTTGTAGACACTTAAAAGACATAAAATCTGTCTATAATTTGTAGGTATTGAATAGAGGAAATAAAATAAAAAGTTTGTGGACACACGGCTGTAACTATAAAAAAGAAAATTCCACACAAGAAAGGCAGAGAGTTAGGACATGAATAAAGAAGCATGGACAGTAGTATGATATAAGGAGAGACAGAACAAAGTATATTGTAACATAAAGGACATGTAGTCTTGAGAAATTGTAGGGATTTAACATTTTCTGCATTTGGAGGGTGGGTTTAGATTAATAACAATCTTGTTTTTAAGTCTGACTCTTAAAATACTTTTATATTTATGGAACTGCCGACAGGGGATATATGCAAAATCAAAACGGTCACAACATCTAAGTCTTTTGAAAACATTTTATGTATTTTTTTCAGTTAACTGGCTTTGTTTTTATGGAGTGCAACTTTAATGTTGTGGCATTGAGTCGCAGCAGGGTTAGACTTTATCACGGAAATCGACTTGCTGAACTGTTGTGGCTAAAACCTAAATAAAGGAACGCAATCTCAATTTTTGTTACAAGATAAACATTGCCAGGATTTCCAGTGTCTTCCCAGAAGCGTAAAACTGCAGAGTGATCTTCAGATTTGACCTGAATTCAATTAAACCTGCTAGTATTGACTTCTGTACCAGCTGAATTTTAATTTAGTATGTCTACCTTGTGTTATTTAGTTTGATAACACAAAAAAAAAGCCTCACTTCCCAAGCTAGATATTTCTTATCCCTGCAAGCTAATGACTCAATATTCTTGCTTGGATGCATCTTTGAGGAAAAAAAAGGAGGCTAATGACAAGTAACAAAAGAGAAAGAGATGCTTCATATGTATCTCTAAACCCTTAAGCATAAGGCCGACACACACCGAGGACGGATTTGCCCTCTTCAGCAAAATGTCTGGTCCTTCTTCTCTTCAGATGTGCCTCACAGAGCAGTGGCTACAAATTAGGTCACTCTGTTTTCCATTAACCAGAGGGCTGGGGTCGAATGTCCTTCACAGAGAGACATTCCTTTATCTCAGTCTGGCAATACTGGAAAAGAAAAATCTAATAATCTAAGCCATGATTAACTTCTTCTTTTTTATTGTGAAAACCGAAAAGTAAAAATATTCTGGATATGGAACAGACATTTTGTCACTTCCATGTGTTGAATGTAATATGATAAATCCACATACAAAGACTTGAGCTGTGACAGGAAAAGTATTCACACGTGTTTAACCTTTTTACTCTTTGGAATTTCGGGTTACAGACCAAATGGTTAAAAATGTTTAAAACGCAAATAATGTATACGTGGGTTAAGTCTCCACCAGATGTGCCTAATCTTAAAACGTTTAAGAGGAGACCTTCTTTGTAAGGCAAGACAACTCTGTTTATATAAAACGTCATGCACAACGTGATTCATAGTGATTTACACAAAGATATAGATACGTGTAATCATAGCAATGACCTACAACATCATAGCTCAGCTCAATCAAACTGGATTATTAGTTACTGTTGCAATTTTCCTTCTTGCTGCTGATTCTCAGTTGGATTTAGATGCTTTGACATACATTTTTACATTGCAGCTGTATATTTAGCACGGTCTTGCTAAAAAAAATTGTCTCCACCCCGACTTCCAGTCAGTTGAAGTGTCGTATTTCAAAGCGGGACCCATCATTTATCAATTCTGACTTGCGTCTTCCAAGCAGTTTCGTTTTGACCTCATCTGACCAGAGAACACTTCTCTACATGTTTAGTTTCAACTACAATTCCCATGGCAAAATACAAATAACAAAAATTGATTATTACAACTTTACAATAGAAGTTAGACTTGAGCTCCTATAATTATTGATCATCTTGTTTGACCTGTCACTTTAGAAGATGGCTGAGTTTTATAAAAGATAAATACAAGTTGACTACATCATTATCTATCAACTAATATCCCAACCATCCCCACGGTGCAGTTAAGGATTTCCACTTAGAAAACTAAGGAACTGATGAAGAAGTTCTCATACTTTTGCAAAACATAGTAAACAGAATATCTAACTGCAACCATCAAAGCAGGATAATCTGCTGTACAAATCAAGTCTCACCTGTTCCTCCCCTAGACCGAAGAGTCCCGGATTGAGACGATGTGTGGACGCCTCCGAACACGGTCACCCCCTGTGTGGTGGCGGTGTGGAAGTGGTTGTAGTTGGGAATGGTGGTGACATTGAAGCTGGGGTAGTGCTGCGGCGTGGGGTCAGAGCCATAGCGGTACCCGGAGCTGTGTGTGAGGCTAGTTTCGCGGTCATCGGTGAGTTTGGCTGCTTCTTTATCCTTACATTGGACACAGCCCATCCTCTATCTTCTGTCACCAGAGAAACGAAAGAGAGAGGGTTATGAAGACACTCTGAGGGTGTGGGTGAAAATAACAAGCTCCAACGCTGCCTCTCTTGGGGTATTTTTGATTTAATCTTCCATTATTTCAGAATTTTCCTCTGAGGCTCAGCCAAAGCCTTCAGAAGAATCTTAGTTAGGCTGAAATTAAACACGATGCTCTCTAATTTAAGACAAGAACAGACTGTGACCGGGTTGCGCATGCTTGCTTGAAAACATCCACTTCAACCTGCATGAATGAACTTTTTTTACAGTACACTTCTCCGACGTGTTGCATGGCAACACACGTGCAAAGAATTTACTCCCACGCAACCACATTTACAAGATGTCACGGAGATTTTTCTTTAGTTTTTTTTGTTTGTTTACTTTAACAGGCCCTTCTTACACAAAAACACACACGTGCATTTAAGGACCCCAGAGGCCTGAAATACAAAAACACACACACATCGAAGGATTTGGCTTCACTAAACCAGTTTCTCTAATGAGTGAGGCGATCTCCTCACAAAAAGCCCTTCAGTTTTTATAGACCCAGTTCCACTAATGAACATCTCGACTCAAGGTGTCCCCGGGAGTGGGTCTTGAAGCTGGTGGAACATGGCTGGCTGCAGGGTCGCCTTTCATCACAGCGAGCGGCCCACTGACTTCAGACGCGACTAATTGGAAAAACTTGGTTACAGTGTGTTTGGACAGAGAGCCGTAGCATTAGAGGGATGAAAACGGTCGCAGCTCTCGGCATCAAAGGAAGAGATGGGCTGTCTGCTCACGAGGCGTGGATAATACGAGCTGCGTAAAAAAGGTTACGATAATATGATTTGTGTTTTTTCACAAAAAAATGAAGAACATTTCAGGGTTTTTTTTTACAACACCAGTAGCCAAACTTAAAGGACTTGCAGGTTTCATTGTAGTAAAAAGTGATTTTAATGGCCTGAATAAAATTTATCTGTTAATAAAAATTACCAAAATTTTTCACTACCTAATGTTAGTCTGTAAAATAAAATCCCAGTATAATACATTGAAGTGCGTAGCTGCAATGAGAAACATCCTCTTAAGAGATCGTAGAGGGATTATTGAACCTTTCTTGAAAATGTTCTATCATCTTATCTTGTCAGAGGCATACACTTAAGTGAGGAGTAATATCTCTGAAACGGCTTGGTAAATTCACTTTATGAGCTCTGATCTGTTGTTTTCTAAATCTGCTGCAGCGCTGTCTGTCAACAGGTTGCAAATAAAAGCAAACGATGGCTTAGGCAGAGCAGGTGACACTTACAAATCACTGCTGCGGTGTACTTGCTGAATGAGAACCCAGCAGCAATGCACCTGGGTGCAACTCTGGCAAGCACGCCGTTCCTGGTTTTTTATTTCCCTTCTTCCAAGAAGGTGAGTGTTTGCTTCCCTCTGGTTAACTAACGATGGAGAGGGGAGCCACTGCGGCGAGAGAGAGATCAGCGTGATTCACGACTGCCCATAAAACCCCATAAAACCCCCAAAAGAGGGAACAAGCTTCTAGAGACGAGCATTACGGCATGATCCTGGATCAAAGCGGAGATCATGGAGCGAAATTCAAGAAGGAAAACACAACTAATCCATCAGATTTCAGATAACCCTCCGTGACATTTATGTTCATTTGTTCAGCAAAAGAGTGTAGCTTATAAAAACAATTATGTTACAGTTATCAACAATATATGATATATATTTTGATGTGAGATTGATAGAAGTGTTCTTTTTGTTTCTTACTTTTAAAAACTAACTTGGAAGCAACAGTGAGGAGGAGAACACTACATTAGATATCAGCTTAACAAAAGTACCACATTTCAGCTGATGCCTTGCAAAAGCATGAAATATTAAAGTCACCTGACACAAGGAAAAAGGTTAGAGTCGGTTTTCTGGTGTGTCTGCAGAGATTGCAATAGTACTGCATCCACTCCCGGAGGGAAAAGAGTTAATGGGGGGAAATCTCCTGTTGCCGTTCTGTCTGTTGGGGAACATAAAAACCTCCTGTCTTCTCAAGTTTAAAAGGACCTGGATATCTCCATCATGCACGCTTTCTTCTATATATGCATTTCGCCGTGTTTGAGCAGGGAGGAAACGTTTCAGGGAAGAAACGATGCATCGCATCAATCAAACAGATTGAACACAGGCAACAAGACGGATAACAGTCATTCATGGTAACATGATAAAAATGTCACACACATTCATCTGAAGATTCAGACCCATTTCTGGTATATTGAGATGGGTCAACAACACTAGCACACCAAAGAGTCTAAACAGGATGCAAAAATAGTGGAAGACAACCTGTTAATCTTACACAGTGCAATAATCATCATCTATGGTTGAGAAAGGATACCTCTGGTAGAGGCATTGAACCAGTGTACACTGAGAACACTGGTTCAGCTGTTTAAGACTGTAACAAAGACTTTCAAAGAGATTGAATCCTGGCTTGCTCAGCTCAGATCAAACTGACACACTTTTAACCCTAAAGAAAGCACATGAAGGTATCACAACCTTAGAACCTTGCCTCCGTCTCAGCAAGAAACAATCATTGGGCTATTTCCAGACCCCGATGAACAGCTCGTGTCAAAGAGGCCCACAGGAGCATGACAAGTAGAGGGACCAACTATAGAGACAGGGCTGTTCTAGCAAAGTGAATGTCAGGGTAGGGTTGCAGCTGATGGATTTAACAAAAACCAGGAACACCTGAGAAGGTGACGTGTCCAAATGACCTCTCCACACATAAGCGGCCAAAAAACCTCAACATAAGTGCACATTTATACTTCTGTAGATTCACCAAATCATTGTATACATTTATCCTCAGGTTCTTGACTCATTCTTCCCTTATCCGTTCATCCCTTAAATCCTCCTCATCCCTACTGTCTTCATTACTCTTCCCTAACCGTTACCTCCCTAAACCCCCATCCTTTCCTCGCTCACGCCTCAATGTTAAAGCTTAACCCTCATTCCTACTTCCTTCAACATTCATTCCTTCCCCTAACTCTACAAACCATGCGTCTATCAACTCTCACCTAAAACACTGAACTCAATAAAACCCCATTTATATTTAATTAAATCCTTATCCCTGACTCCCGAAACCTTGATTCTTACTCCCTTCATCCCTCAACCCTACTTCCATCATTAGTGCCATCTTGATCCCTCCATCAGCCCCTATCTTCCTTATTTTTGTTCTACTTAATCTGAGGCTGCACCATGAAGATCATTAAAATTGTATATTCTCTTGAAAAAAAAAACTGTATTAGGTTTTCAATTTCGTTCAGACTACTATAACAAATGTATGGTGCCCACAACAGCTACCAAGGTCATTTATACCATCGGATGGCAAGACCACATATTAACTAATAAATCGAACAAGATGAAACAGTGAAGGCATTTTTCTTCTTATTTTGAATTCTTCCCTTTACTTATTGTATTAGTTTGGGTTAATTTAACACATACTTTAAAAAGCAAGCACCCAAACCTGATATAAGGGATGCAAAAAAAGATGAAACCTCAATAAGACGCTGGCTTTGTTCCTTTAAAACCAAACCAACAACCAACAGACAGTGAAGCTGGTCGTCAGCGTTGGAATGTCTACGTCATTCAACAGCACTTAGATCGTCAACCTCTTATGAATGCGATCGCTTTGCAATTCAAACACACTCTTCAAAACACAGGCCTGCTTCTTTTGAGCTGTGGGGTCACTTTACCACTCTACACTCAGACAATTGATATGTACGAGTCAACCTTGAACTTCCCACCCTCCTCCCACTGACAACACACACGCGTTGACCTTAAACCAAGTCCAAAATCGGACTTTTTGTTTCGCCAACAAAGACGAGTACGAGAAGAGCATCACTCGAAGCTGTGTCCCGTTTGAATGAAACACGACAAACGCCGCTCTGTCCGCTGGTTTCGCTACAGCGCTGACAATCTCCTCCTCATGGCTGCCATTCTCGGGATAGTTACAACATTTGCTTGTGTCAGACAACCGTTCAGTGTATCAACATCGGGACAATGGCCACAAGATTACGAGCACAATGAAATGCAGTGTTGAAGCTTTCAAAGAGCTCTTCGTGGCGCTGAATGAACAGAGCGGGGTTATAAAACCTACAGCTGAGCTTCATACAGTGTGTGGTTTGAGCCTAGCTGCGTTTCAGTGTGACAACGCTCACATTTGAGAGCGTTGAGTCATGCTGTTAAATAACCGAGAACATTGTAAATATCCGTTCTGCCTGCTTGATTTGGGGACCAGTTATATTTTTCTTGAATTTAGGATCTGTTAATAAACATTTCCAACATGTCTTCCAGCGGTACAAGCTTAATTCATAGTTTTATGTTGTTTTGACTTGTATGTGTTAAAGAGACATGGCTGTCTCTCTTTAAAAAATTATGTTGGAATAGCTGTTGATGAAAACAACGTCAAAGAAGAACTTGTCTTTTCTTTTTAAGCACGTTTGTAAAAGTCGTCCAAACTTCCCTGTGGTTAAATTATTGTTGGAGCAACAACAACAAAACAACATGAAGTGTTGCTGCAGCTGCTTTAGCAGATAGAAACACGCGTCAAGCAGGACCCAAAATGCCACTTAATAGATGATTAATATATACTTCATAGTATTATTTGTTTTCATAAAAATATGAGAGGGGTCCCCTTTAGTTTCCCAACTGAGAATAAACTTCATGACCGGAAATGTTC
This sequence comes from Orestias chungarensis, assembly GCA_032876305.1. Taxonomy (NCBI): domain Eukaryota; kingdom Metazoa; phylum Chordata; class Actinopteri; order Cyprinodontiformes; family Cyprinodontidae; genus Orestias; species Orestias chungarensis. Next base: position 89,053 of record JAVLVB010000369.1, on the reverse strand, counting down.
CCAGACAGCCAAGTTTGTTTTTTATTTAAGCGAAAAAAGGTTATAAGCCTCCTTTAGCCAGCTGACCAGTTGAGTGGAGTAATAGGTGGGCAGGGGTTACAGACAGTCTTTTTCCTAGGTAAGTAAAAGTTCAGCGTGATCTTCAGATTAAAGCTTCCAGTGATTTCTATGTCATCAAACGTTTCAAGTTCACATTGCAACTACTTTAATAAAGACGCTTTTAGAGTATAAGAAACTAGAAAACACATATAAATGGATTCTTATTAGGCTTCTATGCTAATATCACTTAGCCTGGTTCCTGTTCATATTAAGAAAATCTAACTGGTTTGTTAGTTTAAAATGAAACATAGTGGTTCTGAAGTTATTCTCAGGTCAAATATATGAATTAACAGGTAAATTAGACACAACCTAAGTTTCTATAATATATTATAGGCTACTAAACATGGACAACAGACAAAACGTATCACTTTCAATAATGATCATAACTTAAACTATTATGGCATACATCTATTTGAGTGAGATCAATTGATACAATTTTTTTTTTAAACAAGGCTTTGAGTGCAGGAGTCATCATCATGTTCTGATCAGCCAATCCAAATGAGACACAGAACATGTGCAACTTAAATATTAGCTATTATGAATTTTTTGGAAGTTCAGAAAACACATTTCTTTATCTGTATAACTTGGAGAACATTTTTTTCTGGTAGTTACTTGTGTCAGGATTGAGGGATCAAGCTGGTCAGAGGACAAAAAGTCAATAGAAGCAAAAGGATTTATTTTATTTTTTTTGCATTTGCATTTTTAAGTTGATTTTACTTTAAAGCACTTCAACAATCCCATATTTCGGAGGCATCACATTTACCTTGCAAGTAATTTAATTCTTAATTCTCCAACAGCTGAAGGACCACGCTTTGCAGATGGATGCTGGTCTGTGCAAATCATGGCTGTCTTTGCTTTATTCGTGGAAAAAAAGAAACAGTTGCATGGATCATTAACAATAGTCAACAGTGTAACACATCCACTGTGAAGGGATCCAGAGACAAAAGGAGAACTCCAAGGTCCAGGGTAACTGCGTGAAGATTTCCCAGCCAAAACACTGACTGCATCCTAACTTGTGTCACATGGTGAGCAAACACATCACCCTCACCCACCCCCTCCATCTGGGTTTGCCTGCGGGATGGATGGCAGGCAGCACCCTGACCCGATTTGAAGCGGCTTTGATTGGAAATTTAACAGCGTTGAAATGCAAATAAGCTCAACAAATGTGACAATCAACCGGGAGACTGATCAATAGGAGGCTGTCTGCGGGTCGTGGCGACTCTTGTGGCTCACGGCCTCAGCAGTCAGCTCTGCTCTGCAGCCTATGCATGCATCCCTGCTGCAGGATTGCAACACCTCTTCACGCACAACAAATCCACGCAATCTCAGGTCCGGTTTGCGTTTTGAATGCATACAGCGAATCCGTTTTTCTACAGAGATCTTCCTGATCATACGAACCCCAGAGCTTTAAAATGCACGTGTTTTTTTTTTGTTTTTTTTAACTCCCCTCTGTCTCTCCTGAGATGGATTCAACCCACAGAGCAAAACACAGAGGACGAGGCGGCTGCACCGGGTTTGGAGCAGAAGTGGTGAGAGAAGAAAACCGAGCCTACCGCTGAAGATCAGATCAATCCATCGAAGTTGTCGGGGGAGATCTTGTGCAGGAATCTGTTGATGGTGGTCCTCCTCTGTCTGTCTGTGTGTCTGTGTGTTGTGTGTGTGTGTTTTGTTTCTCCTCCTCACACCGAGGGAGAACAGAGGAGGTAGGCTGACTGGACCCAGCTGGAGAGCCTATCGCTGCTGAAGCTGGAGACAAATCTCTGTCAAGCTGCACTGGCAGTAACGACCACCTCCGGTGGAGACTTTCAAAATAAAACGATTGATGCTGACGGAAAGTTAATATTTTAATCAAATTTAAATAAGAATTGCATCTGCTTCAGTTGTGACTATTTCTCTATTATTCTGGAATCATTCGTTTATCTTTTATTGTTCACTCCCAATTAAAGTAGGCCATACTTCCGGTTTTTACCCGTTAAATTTTTCTTAGGCAACAGTTTCCTGATGCAGACTCAGACTGACATAGTTTTCGTCCAATGGGAGTTTACAACGTGGGCTCAAGTGTGGCACCTCCTCATCCACCAGACTCCTGGAAAACAGGCTACAGTTGGTAAATTGGTTTTGGTTAGGTGGATTTCAGCTCTCTCTTAATTCAAGTGAGAATTTAAACTCAGGCCAGAAGGACAAGTTGAGTTCTGATGGTTTTCCTTTTTAATAACACAGAATGTCAGTATAGGTTAACCCGTCTTGTAGGAGTAATAATGTCAAAAAACCCTCGGTTGTCCCCTTCTTCAAGATTCAAAATGTCTTTATAAATAACACATGTTGTCTCAAAACAGGTTGCAATAAAATCATTCCATTCCAATCATAAATACATGATAAACAAATAAGTCAATACACTTTCCAAGATTGCTTGAGTCATTGACTTGCTGCATTTATTCCTTAATCAGCACGGCGAACAGTGACCTGCGTTGTGGTGTTGATTTTAGAGCAATACTGAGCATGCATGTAGCGACATTGAAGAGGAAATATTAAGTATGTAACAGAACAACCCGTGAAGATGTTGCCTGGAGCTAATAAAATAATGTTATCCAATAATTAAATCCAACTCAGTTAGAAAGTAACCCTTGCCTCAAAAACAAAACAAGCAAACTAAAAAACAAACATAAGGATACTTTTAGAGTAAACCACTGACCAATCATGATTTTGGACTGCTGGAGGAAGTTGTAGTACCTGGAGAGATGTCCCGTGGCCATCTTTTTGTCGGGCAACATAACTGCCAACTGTACCATCTTGCAAAGGCTGAGATATGATCACATTTAATTTGTGAAGAATCCTGCAATAAATAACAGTTTGGGCATACCTAAGCATTTCAGGGAGTTTTTTTCAGAGCTGAGGATCAAAGTAACTAATGATACCTAATTTTGCTAAAACAAACTTGTTTATTAAGAAAACTCTCGCCAGTTCGTGCCCTCTCCCCTCCTCACCGTTCCTCACTGCTTGCTGCTGCACGCACTTGCAGACGGACTGGGCCCTGGAGTGCGTGCTGGGGGCACGGGGGCTTGTATCGATCCGCCCCGGCTGGCTGTCTGGGGTCGCCTATCTCTCTCTGGTGTCGGGAAGGCTCTCTGCTGGGCGCTGGTGGCGCTAGGGCGTTTGGGCCCTGGATCCCGGCCCTGGCCCCTACCTGGGCAGCCGGGGCCTGGCGGGACGGGTAGGGTGCTGCTCCTGGTACCCTGGGGGCTCTACGCCGCGGCCGCGGGGGGCTCTACCCCAGACACCCTCTGCGGTCCTCTGGGCGGGTGCGTGGTGTCCCTGCGGTGAGCTGTCTGATCTCTGTGCTCTTGCCGCCAGTGTCCTGGACCTTGTGCTTCCTCTGCTCGCTCTGGGCTCTGTGAGGAGGGTGACAGTGGCCCTCTGTACCAATTGCTGAGCATAATTCATGTAATACCTGCATCATAATTTCTGCATGCTCACGCGCAATCACACACTATAGAGATCACAACACTTTAATTGTGCCGATCTGTTTATTAATAACACCAAGTTTGCCTCATATTTATTTATGTGTTAAGTGCCACATACATTGCTGTCTTTGCTCTGCTTTCTGCTAATTATATCACCACAGGTATGATTCATAGCCATTTCGCAGTTTCCCAAGGATGCTTCAGGAGTGATCTAGTAGCAGCTAGTTTTTTGGTTCCTTTGTTTTTTTTGTTTTTTTTTGTTATTGTTTGTTTGTTTACTTGTTTTATTTGAATATTGGTATGTGTATATGTTCCCTTTCACTCAGTGCACCCCCACCCCTCAGTCATTTTTAGCTTTATTATGTATATAACACCTCAGTAATCAATAAATGATTAAGGTATGGGCAGCAAGGGAGGCTCTATAAAGCCTCACTTCTAAAAGAAAATCTGTTAAGCACAACTATGTCAGCCAGAAACTTATTCTACTAGCCATGATGCTGAACAGGACAAGGGGAGAAAAAAACCAAAAAAAAACTCTTTACATGTAATGGACTCCAGTTCCCATCCATCTGTCGTTCTTTGCATAGTCTGCCTAAATCAATAATGTTGGTAGCACCATTAACCTTCTGCCTAGTGCACAACAAAGTGAGATTTCTGTTGAACCCTTTTTAAAATAATTTTGCTGCAGTGACAAATTGTGAAATTAAGAGTTTTTGGTATCAAGCTTACACAGTGTGGCATGTTCTGTACCCAGAATGACCTCTGACAGTATCCATTTTTGCCTAAACCTGCCTATATCCACCGTCAAGATGTGGCATCTTAGGGTCACCAAGTTTCAATACTAACAAGAACGGAAAAAGAGAACATGCAAATCAATATATCTTCTGCCTGCTGGTTGTCAGAAATAAACTGCTTCCCAAAACCTGCCCATAATTAAAGGCAGAGTAATAATCCATTTTTAAAACATTGTGGTAAACAAGACAAATTGTGTAGAAAAGGAGTTTGTTTTATTTGAGGAGCCTTGGTGATATGTGTACTTATGTTTTTATTAACACAGCATACAAAAGAGGGAGAGAAAATAGTAAAAGCTCTGACCCTGGGGCAGAGAAATGTATGAGCCTTCAAGTTTTATGCATTTAGCCGTTTTGGAAACAAACTCGTTCTGACCCAAATTAAAGGTAGGTAGTTGGGTAAATGGGGTGTTTTGATCTGATAAAACAAAAGTCTTTTTGGGTTCAGGTGCCATTATTTTTCATTTAAAGCTAATTAAGTTGCTTAAATACCCTTTAGTCAAAATACAGAAACAGCTTCAGGGTTATTTTAACTCAGTTAGAGTAGTTTAACATTTACCTTATAGTTTTGGTTTGTCTTTCATTTTCAGATTTAGTGTTGTGACTTAGTTGCTCAGTCTTTATGTTTGTGACTCACCAACTAAAAGTTACTCTGTAAAAGCGCACGTTTCTTTAAATAATACAACTAAAATAACCATAAAATGCACATGCTTAATATTATTGCTTTCATGGATTTAAAGCATTGTATTTAAGACTGCTCAATTCAGTGAACTGTATTTTAAATTTTGTTTTAGTTGTTGTTTGAAAACCCTCCATGCCGCGCTGTCTTTGTCCCCAGTTTTACATATTCATTGCTGATTGTCATCATAATTACAGCTTTGCATGTCATCAGAATATGGTAACAATGAACATGGCCTAGATAACAGGAGGAGAGAGGCAGGGGTGAAAGAAGTCACCCTAATCCTCTGTGAGCTTGCCGTGCTGTCTCGACTTCGCTCTCACCCCGCTCCTCCGCTACCAGAGGTCACAGTCGCTAAAGCACCCCATCAGCCAACGCTCTGCCTCATCGTCGCAGCCATTTTGGATCAGTAACCATGGAGATGTGGGTCAGGCAGTGATGGTAGAGAGAGAGAGAGAGACAGAGAGAGAGAGAGAGAGAGCGAGAGGAATAATTTGTTGCTGTTGGTGGAGCTGGAGCGCTGCAGGCTGGCAGAGCAGACAGCAGAGCCATAAAGTTTCATTATATCTGGGTCACTGGGATGCTCCAGCTGCAACAAGCAGACAAGACGCTATTATGCAAGAGGAGCGACGAATGATGTTTTGGGGTGCAGGGGCTTATAGTTCCAGGGGAGGTCTGTTTACTCGGAATGACATATGTAAGGAGGGTATCCTAATAACAGAATAGCAGACAGGCTTCAGCCATCTAAACACAATGCTGATGTTTTCAGAATGGCACAAAATGATTTAGATTCAGACAGAGTAAGCTATCATATTGAATGACAGATATTATGTGTCAGATTGTTACATTTTGTTTAATAGATTTCTATACAAAAATAAAATTCAGCAGAGTTTCATCAAAGTGGACTAATTAATGCTGACTAATACTGGATGACTTGATTTTTAAAAGATTACAATTAAAGGTGCAAGTTTGTTTCCGATTATGAATAACTAAGATATCACCAAAAAATAACAAGAGCATTGGATACTTTCCAATAGTTTTCAATGGCTTTACAGTCTGAACGGTCGTGTTGCATTTTATCAGATTTGCTTCACATATATTTATATTCCAGAAATAGGCAAGGCAAGGCAGGTTTATTTGTATAGCACATTTTCGTGTACAAGACAATTCAAAGTGCTTTACATAGGAAAAAAGATCAGAAAATGAAACAATAAAATCAGCTTTGAATTTAAAAGAAATAAAATTAAAATAAAATAATAATCATAGTAAAAATATTCTCAGTTGCTATATGCACAGTTAAATACGGCTGTTTTCAGCCTGGATTTAAACAACGGCAGAGTTGAAACCTGTCTCACCTCTTCAGGAAGACTTCCAGATTTTAGTAGCATAAAACTGGAATGAAGCCTCCCCTTGTTTGGTCCTGACTCTGGGCATCAGCAGGAGGCCACTACCTGAGGTTCTCAGAGTCCTGGCTGGTTAATATGGCTATAACATGTCAGATATGTACTTTGGGGCTAAACCATGAAGAGACTTGTACACAAGCAGGTCTGTTTTAAAGTCTATTCTTTGAGTGACAGGAAGCCAGTGCAGAGACTTGAGCACTGGAGTAATGTGCACATATTTCCTGGTTTTGGTCAGAACTCGAGCAGCAGCATTCTGGATGTTCTGAAGCTGTCTTAGGGCCCGTTTAGAAAGCCCAGTGAGCAGGCCGTTACAGTAGTCTAACCTGCTAGAATTAAGACTCAGGTTCCACTGAGTGAATGTATGTCCGTAGCTAATGGCTGCTGTGTATTTGGAGGACATGTTAGAGCCCCAGCTTTAACTTCCTGGCTAATATATTGAGATTCTTCAGCTTTTCAAAAAAACAAAAAAAATGTTGTGTTGAGGAGAGCACCATTTAAACAGCCCCCATGATAAGATGCTGCAAACCTCATAATGATGTTAGGAGGTTTTCCTTTTTTACTTATTATATAAAATAGTCATTCCCTTCAACCCTTCAATTCCAGTTGCATCAGTCCACAATGTTCTGCTTTGAGATGAGTTATCCTGAGTGTATTTTGCAAACCGTTACCAGGTCTGTTATGATATACAAAGTAATGAGTTCTTCCTTTCTGACTGACCTTTCATCCCACAATGTCAGATGAGGAATACATATGAGGTCTTGCAGGAAAATACATCCACATTTGTGCATTTATTTATTCATTAAAAATATTGTCAATGAATCTATCAGATGGTTAAAAGGTGATTATATTATTTTACAGGCTTGCAAATTGCTCCATCAAGTTCTGAATATAACAAAAGTTATTAAAAAAAGGTTTGGGCATTTAGAAGCCAAATGATCATTTTCAATTAAACAAAATAAGAAAGGTTGGGTCTTATGTAATGTCAGACAGTTAGAAATAGTAGCATAATTTGTGCATGTAGCCTAAATAACTGATTTTACCGTATTTGTTTATCTGGTTGCAGTTAGTTTTTTAAATCTGTATGATTTTACTGAGGTTCTGCTTGATGTAGGGGCATCCGTGTTTATATAAAGACAAAATGAGCTCTTCAGCTGTGAAGACTTAGAGACAGCACAAATACACTAAACAAAAACACAAACATAAAACAAAACATCAGCCTATCCAATGCCATGTCGCTAACGACTTCGAGGTTTCTTTTAAACAAAGAAAGTGATTTAGATTTAGCTTTATCTAAAAATTCACAAGATGGCTCCATAAATAAACTAATTTTTCCATCTTCACCATCCTGTGTAGGGATTAGGGGAGCCCCCTTCATGACCCCACCTCTCTGAATAAGAATATTAATATGTAAACTTATTTTTTTGGAGTGTTTTCTGGTAAATAAATAAAAGCGCTTTTAAATCAGACACAGAGGTAAAAAGATCCTGTCTATTAACGTGCAGCCTCAAACTTGTAGGCCATGTTGTGTTTCTTCCATTGTCCGCGTCCCTCCCTCACCCCTCCCCCTTCACTTTAAATTCCAGGATCCTGATTGGCCCGTGTCTCTGACGTCACAGGCACGGCGCCCATTCATCAGCCGAGCTGGGCGTTGTACTCCGCATCTCATTTGCGGCGGGGCAAAATTTCTCCCCGTCTACCACAACTCTGCTCAAGAGGGTGAAAAAAATTGCGCCTTCGTTACATTTTTTTTGTGCTCAATACTCTTAAAAGAAAAAAAAAATACAGTATTACAGTTTTTTTCTCTCCTGTAGTTTGATTCGTGCAAAGAAGGCGAATCGGCGTGGCTGGGAAGCCTGCGGTCTTTTGTTCATTCATCGGATCGATTCGGGTTCCTTTGTTGGAACAGAAAAAAAAAGAAAGGGAAAAGAAGAAAAAAACATGGGAGCGCAAATCTCCAAAACCGCTGGGAAAGACGAAGCCGTGGCGGAGAAACCCGCAGAAGGAGCGGCTGTTGCGGCGAAGACGAACGGACAGGTGAGCAAACCTCCTGAAGCCAACACATATCTTAATTGCTCGTGAAGAATTTCGGCCCAATTTAGCGAAGCGTCGCGCGCTCCTCATCCTCACGCGCGCCGGCTACAAGGGAAAGTGGCCGCGTGCGTTTATATCCTCCATTACATGATTCATTTATCAACTAAACTGCTTTAGACCAATTATTTAATCGAAAGCCTTTAACTTGGTAGGTAAAATCATCTTATTAAGGAGGTTGTGCAGCTTTTAAGTTCATTTTGTATTTTTTTTTTAAACGTGATAAAGCCAGGTTCATAATTTTTCATCGCTTTGTGGGGTTTAAAGTGGATTGAGGGTTCTTATGTGTAGCAGAGCTTTTTGGTCCAGCCTCGCAGAAGCATGGCCATTTTAAACATGGTACCACGCCTTTGTTGCCAGGTTCAAGAAAATAATCGGCCGTTTCACACAAATAAATCCCCTAAAATAAGAAACATGTAATAGTGTTAGGGTTGAATTGTACGAAACTTAGACTTGCATATTGATTTATTCGGTTTATGATAGAAATTGTGTTTTTTTTTTAAATCCTAAATTAGCATGTTGTTTCTGCAGACTGAATGGCCCCTAGTGGAGACTAGGCCTCATTGCAATTTAAAAGCCCGAGCCTTCTAAAAACCAGACATGTGTCGTCATTCTCCTAGTAACAGATGTCTATGCATTTTTAGTATTAGAGTACTTCCGGTTTTTGATTTATTTTTTAATCTCAACAGTATACCAGTTTTTTTTTTTTAAAGAATTTGAACTATTCATAAATGAGCCAATGATTTTAGATCTTTTTATCACTTCTTTATAGGAGAACGGGCATGCCAAGACCAATGGAGATGCCTCTCCCGCTGCAGAGGATGCTAACAAAGCCGACGTGGAGGCCAATGGAAGCACTCCCACTGAAGAGGCACCAAAAGAAGAAGGTGAGAAAGTAGAGGTTGCAGAGGCGCAAGGAGACGAGGAGCAGGCCACCACGAACGGGGAGGCTTCTGCCAAGCCAGAGGAAGGTACCCCGTCTGCCAGCGAGGATGGCAAGCAGAAGAAGAAGCGCTTCTCCTTCAAGAAGCCCTCTTTTAAGCTCAGTGGCTTTTCCTTCAAGAAGACCAAGAAGGACTCAGAAGAGGCAACTGAAGAGGGGGCGGCTGCAGCGGCGGAACCAGCCGAAGGTGAGAAGTCCACCGAGGCCCCTGCAGAGGAGACCAAGCCGGCTGAGGGCAGCGGAGAGGAAGTCAAGGAGACCACAGCAGAGGAAGCGAAGGCGGAGGAGCCAAAGGCAGATCAAGCAGCCGAAGAAGAGAAGCCGACCAAAGCTTCCCCGACCGAGCCAGAGACGTCAGCCAGTCCGGAGGCCCCAGCCGCCGCTGCCGCAGAGTAACCCTACTGAACGACGCACCAGAATGAAGGAGACGATGTAGCCTGTCTGAAGGAACACGAGGACTTGTCTAAAACCAGGGAAATTTTGTTTCTTTTTGTTAATTTTCTCTTTTTTTGTTGTTTTCTATGTTTACTACTCTGCAACCATCTCATCCATAATAACTGCAATGTCCTGGGCAGGAGGTGCGGCAGAGTGCTGCGTCCTCACTGCTTTCTGGTGCTTGCATTTATAACATGGATGAGTGAAAGTGCAAAAAATTAGTGGATTTTTTTAAAAGGTAATACCACGACAACATTGCTGAATCTCTGTTTTTTTCTTTTTCCTCGTATATTTAATCAAAAGTATTTGGTGCTGGGCAATTGGATGTAGCAGCTCAAGCTGTCTCTGCAAGATCTGACACATTGTGATATTTAAAGGAAAAAAATCCTTACGTTAGTCTTAAAAGTTGTCACTGCAGTGTACAGTTGTTTACAATTCTCTAAGCTCAATGCTCCTGTGACCATAAACCATTCCTGAAATAGATTTAGCTGTTAAAACGATGATTGGTGCTCACCACTTTCCATTAGATCCCACTGTCTCAAATTCTGTAGTAATGCACGTTGTATAGACTTTATTACTGGTTTTATGGCTGAGATGTACCTAATGACTGAAGTTTTTAACTGATTACCCATTGTAAATGAAGTTCTTTTTCTTTTTTTCCCACCATTTGTAAGATTGAATAAAATTGGGAGATGTTTTAAGCAGATTTTTGCATTAAGCTGTGATGACTACAACACCACTCTGAATCCACAAGTCAAAAGCACACAAAGTCAAGATTTTAGACGCTGTCCTCCAACCGGCTTCTCTTTCTGTACATAACGAGGCTCACATGTTTTTCAGTATGGAATGTAACATTGCCTGCAAAAACTGGTTACAAGGTGTTGAGTTTGTTTCCTGTGAATTCTGAAGAATAAAGCGATGAAGTGTGGATTGGCACTGTGGGCTTTTCTTTTAGACGTGATGCACTTCAGAGAAAACGATGAAACTCCGCAACACGAAAGCACATTAACTGAACAGCTCCCTCATGTGGAGCACATGAGAAGTGAAGGGATATTTGAGAATTTTGAACATCCAAATGGAGCTAGTCAAAATGTCTAAAAGTTTAGTTATATGGCTTCTAACTTGCCATATAATATGGTTTTTCCTAGGAATTAAATATATTTTAAGCATCTGCACACAAAGCATGAACCAAATCAACTGAGTCATGGCAGCCCATTTCATTAAATACATTTTTATTGAGCCCTTAAACTTGTAATTAAAATTTCCTTTGTTTAATTTCATTAACGTTTCCAGAAAAGGCTTATTCTGATTATACTCAGAAGCATTGCAAAATGCAGACGGATCAAAAATATTTTAGAAGGAAAAATTATTAATCAGCAATAAGCTTTTTTTCTCTTAGTTTATGAGCACAGACATCCAATTTAGCTTTACTTGAAAGTAGACATTGGTAAACCCATTCATTAAACTTACTAAATAAAGCAAGCTTTTGAAAGAAACCCTGACTCATGCAGCTTTTGCTCCTCGAAATGTATTGAAAAAAGTTCCAGACTACAAAAAACAAACAAAAACAAAACAGTTACCAAAGACCCCAGAAGTGTTGAAAATGGTATACCTTGCATGCAACGCAAACGTGAGAGACAATTTTTATGCTTCTGATTCCAATTGATTTAAATATTTCTTATGTATATTTTGGAGTATGCTTAAAAAGAATAAACGGATACCCTTTGTATTGTGATCACACTAGGCTAAATGATTAAAGTTTAATGTAGTTTAAAATGTTCATAATTTCAAAATCTATGTGAGGAATTAATGCTTTGTGCATTTACTATGCAACAAATAAAAGAAAAGGTCTCAATTTTAGGACTTCTTTAGAACCAATGAAATATTACTATACTTTGTAAATCATAACAGAGATTTTTATTGTATATGTATTTGTACGTAATAGAAGCTCACATAAGGAACAAAGAATTCAACCTACACTCGCCATCTTTTGACACTGAAATCATTGGGAATTGACTGGGAGAAGTGGACCTTAATAGGCCATATGTGGATCTTTACCTTCTAATAAACAACTTGGATTCCCTAATCCTGTAGTTCGTTTTGACCCCTCCACAGTTTTTTCTGACACGAAAACAGGCTGGAATTTTAACAAAAGATTACCTATTATAAGGTGGATTCATGCCTCTTCAGTATTACAAAATGTAGGTTACTTGTTTGACTTTAGCTGCTCAGGTATGCAATGTTAAATACTCTACCCCCCCCCCCCCCCCC
>JAVLVB010000369.1:6009-66641 GCA_032876305.1 Orestias chungarensis | reverse complement strand
GGCTAAACCATGAAGAGACATGTACATAAGCAAGGCTGTTTTAAAGTCTATTCTTTGAGTGACGGGAAGCCAGTGCAGAGACTTTAGCACTGGACTAATGCGGTCATATTTCCTGGTTTTGGTCAGAACTCAATTAGCAGCATTCTGGATGTTCTGAAGCTGTCTTAAGGTTCGTTTAGAAAGCCCAGTGAGCAGGCCGTTACAGTAGTCTAACCTGCTAGAGATAAAAGCATGGATAAGTCTTTCTAGATCTGGTTTAGAGACTATTCCTCTGATTCTGGCTATGTGTTTAAGATGGTAAAAGGCTGCTGATGTTACTGATTTAATGTGGCTGTTGAAGTTCAGGTCAGAATCAAGTATTACCCCAAGATTTTTGACCTGATGTTTAGGTTCCAGAGAGAGCGTCAGAAGGTAACTAATGACACTTTCTCTTTGTTTCTGTGGGACACAGACAAAGATTTCAGTTTTGTCTGAGTTTAACTGGAGGAAGTTGTTCTGCATCCACAGGCTGATCTGTTCAATACAGTGACACAATAAATCAACAGGCCCATGTTCTCCTGCTGTCAGCAACATGGTGATCTGAGTGTGATCAGCATAGTGGTAGGACACATCATGGCTGCGTATTAGCTGGCCCAGTGGGAGCATGTACATAATGAATAAAAGGGGTCCGATCGACCCCTGGGGAACCCCACAGGTCACACCCATTCGGTCGGAGACGCAGTTCCCAATTTAAACATAGTATCACCTATCCTCAAGGTAGGACTTGAACCAGTTAAGAGCCATACCAGTTATTCCCACCCAGTCTTTTAACCTCTGTAATAAAATCACATGGTCACCTGTATCAAAGGCGGCGGTCGGGTCCAGCAGAACTAGAACAAAGACTTTGTCTGCATTTGAGTTTAGGCGGATGTCATTTGTCACCTTGATCAGAGCTGTATCAGTGCTGTGGTGGGGCCTAAAGCCTGACTGGGAAGCATCAAACACATTGTTAGACAGGAGACAGTCACTCAGCTGTTGGTATATAACTTTTTCCAGCACTTTTCCTAAGAATGGCAGGTTTGATATGGGCCGGTAGTTGTTCAGTATTGTGGCATCCAGACTGCTCTTCTTTAGAAGAGGCTTAATGAAAGCAGTTTTCAAGGCCTTTGGGAATTTTCCAGTCTGAAGTGAGACTTTGACTAAATGAGCGAGTTGTGGCAGCAAACTGCTCAGCACAGACTTTAGGAATCTAGTGGGTAACTCATCCAGGAAGCAAGTAGATGGACTCAGGCTGCAGATGATCTCTTCAATTGTTGTATCGCAGACAGGTGTGAACTGTGTCAGCTCCATATGTTTAATTGGAGGTAGAGGACCTATGTCTGTCGTGGAAACAATTGCATTTTTAATGCCTTGAACATTGTCATTAAAGAATACTGCAAACTCCTGACATTTGGATGTAGAAATCAGTTTCAAGGGGATCGAGACTGGAAGGTTTGTTAATCTGCTTACTGTAGCAAACAGGACACGAGAGTTGTTTCTGCAGTTTTTGATGATTTCTGAAAAATAGCTCTGTCTGGTTCTACGCAAAGTCTGGTTGAACACACACAACTTTTCTTTGTAGATTTCAAAATTGACCTGGAGCTTTGACTTACGCCATTTCCGTTCGGCTCTCCGGCACTCTCTATTCTGTGCCCTGACCGAGACCTCTTTTTTCTATGGTGCCTTTTGTGTACTTTTAACAATTTCAACCTTGACAGGAGCAGTGGCATCCATAACCCTCAAGACACTTGATGTGTAAGAGTTCAACATATCCTCAACATTAGAACACAGAGCATTCTCACTTTCAAAAACTGAATCCCTGTGTTGTCATCAATAAGTCTTCCTTGAGTAAATGTAGGGCCAGCTGTTGGCTTGGGTGTAACAGAAAGGTCAAAGAAAAATGATCAGAGAAAAAGTGACATCCACAACACCCACATTTAAAATAACAACACCCTTTGAGATAAGCACATCTAGAGTGTGTCCTCTGTTATGTGTAGGCTTGTTCACATGCTGAGTTAGATCTAAAGGACAGCTGCGAATTCTTTACATAGTTTACCTTGGGCTGCATCCATGTGCACATTCAGGTCCCCTGTTAAGACCAGACAGTCAACATTAGTGCATACAATTGAAAGTAGTTCAGTAAAATCATTAATAAAACAGTTCCTGGGAGGTTTGTAGATGGTAATACAAAGAATGGAAGATTGTTTTGTATCCATTTTGAATGATACGTACTCAAATGATGAAAAAACCCTAAATGCTAATTTATGGATTGGTATATTGTCCCTGAATATGGCACAAACCCCCCACCCCTCTGGTTTTGACGTGTTTCAGATAAAAAATTGAAGTGAGGTGGACTAGCTTCAATCAGGACTGTATCAGCTGTGTTTTTATCGAGCCATGTCTCGGTTAAAAACATAAAATCAAGGTTATGAGATGAAATCAAATCATTAATCAGAAAGGTTTTCCCTGCCAAACATCTGACATTTAGTACAGCGAGTTTCAGCGTGTTACTGTAATTTGCTGAGTGTGGCTGACGAGTAGTGAACACAAGATTTGAGATGCGTATAGACTGTTTTGGACTGTTTTGATGGTTGACTAATCGTTTTCTGTTACATATTACTACAGGGATGAAGGAAGGTACTTCCACATCGGGCCCTGACTTATCCTGGAATGAGCCATGGGTACATGCAGTACTGCTGCCTGGACCCGATGCACATCATATCATTCTCTCTGGGCTGCGTCTCTGTACACTGGAGATGGAGTTGACATAAGGAGTTTGTGGTGGGGGAGGAGGAGGGGCAGGACGACGGAATGGGAGAGGACTGGGGCATGGGGTTATCCTGGTGGCAACAGTAACCAGGTCCTTCATGTGTTCTGTAAAATCCAGAAGAGGAAGAGATGGTGACGATAATGTTGATGAGGGCGGGTCATCATTCCTGCCTTTTAGTGGAGGTGGTATCTCAGAGAGCTCCAGGAGGACGTCATCTGGAGGCGGAGGTGGGGGCTGGGGTTCCACTGTCTCCGGGTAATCTCTGGGGTGCGTCACATCCTTATCCTTATCTTCATGTTTTCGCTTGATTCTGCCCTTGGCTACTGGAGCAGAATGGGAACTCAAAACATAGAATAGATTAGCTGCAAACAGCCTGACTCCAGATCTATTGAGGCAGAGACCATCTGCCTTAAAATAATGTCTGCGGTCCAAGAAAAAACACACACCTGACAGCCATTTGTTCAGGCTGAACAGCCTGCTGAATCTCTCATCTCCTCTCATTGGTGGTAGATGGCCACTGATGAACAAGTCCAAATTATTAACTGTATCTAATAGCTTCTTGAAGTCCTGTTTCAGCACCTCAGACTGCTGTTTCACAGTGTCGTTAGATCCCAGGTGTAGAACAAGGGTCTTAACAGTTGGATGTTCAGCCAGAATTTCCATTATATTGTCTCTCACATCTGATACCAGGTCCTTTTGGAAAGTACAGTATTTTTGTACGTTTCCCACACACGTATCTTACATCCTTCACTGCAGCATCACCAACAATCAGAGTCTCAGGACCAGGCATTAGCTTCCCTCTTTGTCTTTTATTTTCTGATTTGCTTTTTTGGTTTACCTTGCTGTGTGAAGAGACTTCATCCTGGTGATCAAGTGGAGAACTAGATTTCCGTAGTGGTGCTAATCTGTTCTGTAGTGGGATAGTTGTTTGAGGAGGAGGAAGCTTCATTTTTGGTTTTTCCACTGACAGCTGTCCAAGTCTGTGTCCTGCGAACGACTGGAGTCAAGGAGGATTTTGGTCTTGTCGGTAGTGCAGGCCAGCTGGTCGCAACGCAGATATCACCAGACAGGCCTGGTTGTCTCTTCTTCCTCTGAGATGACTTACTCTTCGGTTTAGCGCCGAGCACATTCCAGACATTACTTGTCTTGTTATTCAAAGCGACCTCCTCTTGTTTCTGGTTGTCCTTGCCCGTGCTGATTAGCTGACGGTTGGCAGCATCATGTCCAGTAAGAGGTAAAGTTGTATTGTAACCGTGATTTATTTCCACATTTACTTCTAGTCGTTGTATTTAAATTTCCTGCATGTTGAGTTTCTGAAGGAGTCATCCTCAGAAAAAAAAAATGGGTTATGCAACAGATATCATCAGTATAATAAACACTGGCTTGCAAATTTCTTCACAGCCCTTTCAGGTTTTTTTTTGTGAGGTTACAACCACAAACGTCAAAGTAATTTTTCAGATTTTACATGATGGCCCAACAAAAATTGTTGATAACTTCTAAGCGGAAAAGGATTCATGGTTTTTAATATTATTACTTTGATAACTAAATACAATCCAATGCAGGACTTGCAACTTGTTTACTGATTTGCAAATAATCTCAGAATACATAGAACTGTGGGCCTTAGAGGGTCGTTAGTGAACATTAATGATCAAACATTATCCTAAAGGTGAATGAACACAGCCTATCTAGTATTAATTGGAGACTGGAAAGAAAAAAGCCAGCAAATTGACAGAATTGAAGGTCTTTGACTGTTAGGCATATTTATGTTAGTAATTTAAAACTAACAGTCCTAAACTGAAACCTTTACAGTAAATGATGGTGGTGGCACCATCATGCTGTGTAGATTGTTTTAATTAATTTGAAAAGGGAATGGGTCAAGATCAAGTTGGAAAATAATAGTATTCAATGGCTGCAAAAAAACTTTGTTTCAATGTCTTAGTCTGGATGGTTTCCTGTTAGCAGGTCAATGACTCTAATCATACTAGAGCTACAAAAGAAAGTAATATTAATCATAAATAGGTCAAAGAATAAATGTGTTAGATTGGTCTAAACGAGTTGTGATTTTGTTGCAAAACCTGCAATTCAGCTTCAATTTAGTCTAATTGACCTTGAATTGTGTTTAGAAGAAAGATAAATATATCCCAAAACATTTTTTATTTGTAAATAGGACGGAATAATTTTCAACTTTCAGAGAAGTGTATTTTACGGAGTCAGGCAAGTGCCAGGGTGAAAAAAATAAAAGTGTTGGAAATCCGTGCGCACAGGTTATCAAACTGTGATCTCGGTTTAATAAACTGTGATCTCTGTTTTACAATCCGTGCGCACGGATAATCAAACTGTGCGCACGGTTTTTGTAATCTGTGCGAACATTTTAATGAACTGTGCTCTCAGTTTTACAATCAGTACTTTTTAGAATGCATGAGGACAGCGTGAGAGTGTGGACGCATGGCCCGCTCCTGCAAGGTAAGTTCAGTGGATCTATTATAAGTTGTAGAGTAAATGCACACTTCGCAGTTGGCAGAATGACTGTATTTTACACTGAGATAAAACGACGAAGCTGAAGTTGGCTTCCAATTCTAGCTTCCAATTCGGGAAATGACTATGAGTTTAGAAGAATCTAATCCAAGTTTGACGTGTCTAGGTGCTGTGGTTTTTTAATTAGAGTAGATGAAAGATGCTGAAGGTAGCAAAACATTACGTGGAATCGCCCTTTATTCATTTTCCGAATGGGAAGCTAGAATCGTGATAAAATGTTTGAAATACGTGGCAACAGCGCAGAGATAAAACGTTTAAACAACCCTGCAACAGTCAGCAGTTAAAGGTAAGGCTTCTTCGTTAGCCAAATTGGTTGTCTGGACGCCTGTTTATGTGATCCCTTTTTTCTCTTGCAGTTAACTGAGCAGATTTTCAAAACAATAATTAATCAAAATATGCATGCACACAAATGCACAAGCTGTATATTGGAATGCTTTAAGTTCATACACAGGCCTATCAGTGTATAATTTGAGGATACTGAATATAAACATTGCATGTCAGACACAACACTTCCGGGGTTGGCACGGAACCATGTATAAAATAGGCAAATGGAAATAATCCATGTTTATATATAATATATAATAGTCAATTAGAAAATCAAGTTTTTGTCTTTATTATTACTTAAGTGGAATTATATATTTGCATTTTTCATGTTTATTATGATGTTCAATGGTTTCAAGTTATACTAGCTGTCAGCATGCTTTACTTTTGTCAAATATTTGCTCCCAGGATTACAACTGTGCATCGTTGTCATGGTAACTGGCGATATATTCCTTAGGAAGTGTGAATACTATGTAATGTAACCTAATCATGAATCATACTATAGAATTTTAAAATTGAGCTTTTGTTTATGTTTTGACTTAAGCACAAGAAATTTATACTATTTTATATTAGAAAATACGAATGATTGCTGCACTTAGCAACAGTAATCCTCAGGTAACTTTGACTGTACAAACTTATTATATTTCTTTTTTCTGTTTTTCAACAGGTGCAGATGTCTTAGTAACCCAGAAGATCCAGGTACGCTTTACTGAGCCAGAGAGCATGTTCTCAAGAAGACCAACATCACACACATGCGGGTGCGTGTTGGAGGTCCCAAACAACTATACGTCATACCCTGAATTGGCAGAAGAGTTTACTAATGTCCTTGATGCGAACATGTGGGTGATGGATATTTTTTAGTAAGTGAAAGGTTGAAGTAATGACCCATAGGAAATTAAATGTGTGCATAATATTTATGCATCCATATTGATAAAAAATACATTTGTCTGTTTAATATTTTAGAGGCACAGTAAGAGAAAAATAAAAGTATAAAAACAAACACTTTCAGGTTTTCAGAAACACGTAGAGTTTAAAAGGGGGAGAATTAACTCCTAAATGAAAACTGTCCCCCGATCTGTTCACAGTTAAGTTTGAGAGAAGAAGTAAATACTTTTCAACATATGTGTTAAAATGCCGTACAAGTAATATTTTCTTGAAAACCTCTTTTATAAATTGACAGTAATTTTTCCGAACTTAAAGCTGTAGGGAATCAAAGTTATGTTTCAAACATGTTAGACTTTTAATTATAAAAGATGTATTTTTCTTAGTCAAATGTTACGTTAATGAATGTGTATGTGTTCACGTGTTTAACTGTTACAACAGTCAGGCTTTGCTCATGTCTAAAGGAGCTTTTATGTTATTTTTTGCCTAGTAGTTGTTAGGTTGTTTTCTGGAATAAGGATAAGAAGGGTCAACGATGTTCAAAAGGGTAAAACAGATAAACATTTAATAAACGTTCAATAACATTTTTCTGGAAACATCAGTAAGCTTCTTTGTCTCAGTAAAGTACTACAAATATATATATATATATGTATATATATATATATATATATATATATATATATATATAAATGTGTGTGTGTTGTATGTTCCATCTGAAATGATTTTTTTTTTCTACCTATCAAGGTTTAAAAGTGTGATCAGTTCTCTTAAGAAAAGGTAGAGGTCAATAGCGTGTACACATCACCAGGAACATGGAGACTGTTTTGTGTCATAATGTGGGTACAGAGGGTGAACACATCTTCATCACAAGCAATGTCACTGCGGTGAATGCAGTACTCTTCACAACTGGTAAGATCTTCCTCCTGCACTTTGCACAAATAATCCTCAGTTTCAAAAAGTTCAGGAATCAAGTACATTGCATTAGGACGGCCATAAGGAACATGTTCATTATTTGATGGACGTATCAGATGGCTGTTCCATGATTCCTTGGTGGAGTCCAACTCATCATGCAGAGGTGACAATAAAAACCAAGAAACAAACCAAAAGAGACACATTTCCCCATCTGTTCAATATAAAGCAATCAAATTCATTTTGAGATGTAGTGTCATACAAAAAGTACTGCACTTACGTCTGTCATACAATTTTTTTTCAGTTTGAGATAAAACAAAAAGTAGCATAGAAATACATCATTAAGTCACATTTTTGGCCACTTACCTGTATCAAACCAAGGAAGCAGAACTACATGAGGTTTTTGTCCAAAAAGTCTCCAACAAAATGCCCTTCATTTTTCAGACTATGAAAGTGGTGAAGCCAAAAGTCCACACACTCTTTGCGGAGAAAGCCCCACCAACTCTCAATCCGTTGATTGCTCGTACTTCTTCCCCAAATAAAGCTTTTGTCACCAGCATGAACATCATCATGGTTGCGTCGAAGATAATGTTGCATATCTCGCAGGGAGCTGTTTTCTGTTCCCATATCTGTCCTCAGGATACGAGCACATCCACCTAACTCCCTTATGATCTCAAGGAAGTAACCTCCAATAACTTTGGGGTCACTGCTGGTAAAGTATGCATTCAGCCATAGTATCCTTCTTGAAAATCCATCAATGGCTCCGTTGATGCATATACCAAAGGGTTTAATTTTGTCATGAGTCAATATGCCAAACATAATTTGGCCCCTTGGCAAAGTGTTCTCGTCTACGCAGTCTTCTACTTCTTCATGTTTCTGTGCCACCTTGGTCAAGACTTGAAAGAATTAGGCGCACATCTTCTTTCCTGATGTGCAAACCATTTTCTCTAAATTTAGTGTACATCCACCTGTAGCCATGCAAAGAACCTGAACCTTGGAGCTGCTCCTTAATGAATTTAACAGTTTCTTCTAAACTGTCAAAGTGGATTCTTCGAAACAGTCCGTTGTTATTCAAAATTCTTTTCAAGGTTCTCAAACTGAGAATAATTCGATGTTTTCTGTTCATAATATGAAGATTGCTTTATAATCAAGGCCCAAGGTTCAATATTGTTTTATTAGGTCCAGCTTGTCCATTGTAGGAGTATGGATCAAAAGTGAAGACCTGAAAAATCAAGGTCACATCTCCACACCATTCAAAGAAATTGCCCAGGGAAAGAGAGGGACAAGAGGAAAAGGATTGCCCGTAATGTCAAAAAAAAAAAAACATCAACTCATTCGAGCTAAACGTACACACTAACTCAGCAGTCTGATTTCAGGAATTTTATATGATTTGCAAATGTTTAGGACCCCCCCCTCACACACACACACACACACACACTTGTGCGCACAGTTTGATAACCAATGCGCACGAATTTCCAAAACCATTTAATTTTTTCCACCCTGGTACTTGCCGGGCTCCGTTGTATCTCGCCTTTCATATAAGATCCCAATTTATTACACTAAAGTTAAAGTTTAAGATGGTAAATTTCAAGGGGTATGAATACTTTCATTAATATATTGTTTCTAATGGAAAAGTGAAATATGTGAAAAACAAGCCTGCGAGACCATGACATGGCAAACTTTCTTTCTCTTTGTTCTTATCTCTGTTGCCTTGTCCATGCCAAACAACAGCCTGCCTCTCAAAATTCCCCAGAGAGCAATTCTGGACGGCATTACTGGCACTGTTAGCCATGTTTGTGCTTACACTCTGCGATGATAACAGTGTTTGTAAGGAAGGTTTTCGCATTTTGTCTGTTCTTGTTCTGTTCTTGCAGAGTTGTTCTCTCCGCTGCCCTGGAATTGATGTTTCTGGTTTCTTTGCCATGCTGACTGAGGCTCAACCCACAACCAAAGAGAAGAACTTAATTGGTGGTTGATGTAAAGGGACCCAAAGAGGCACGTGAGTTTAAGCAACATCTAAAGATACACCATCACTGCACGGATACAAATTTAATGTTTCAATAAACTCCTGGAACCACTAAGAGCTACTTTAAACTTTATGAATTGTAGACTTGACGGGGGCCCTTTTGAACGATCAGTGGGGAAATTACAGGGTCTCGAAAACAAACATAGATCTAAATGGAGCCGGAAGTGTAAAAGTAACTAGAAATCAAGGATGGTGTCTGGGAGGTCACCAGTTAGAAACCCAGATTGACGGGAAAATGAGGGGATAAATTCAGTTGCTCCCTCTCTGCAGTTCACACGTATAGATCTTTTGTAGATATAAAACTACGCATTGTATAGGTTTTTTATTATCAGATTATCATAAAATTAGCTATGTTATTAAAATAATTACCTGGAAGTTGCTGGAAATCTACCCTCCTGGTAACACTTGAGATACTATCTTAACTCTGCTGGCGGAAGCTGCAGCTCCAAATGCATTTGGAAAAGTCAGCACCTTCCGACTGCCAGCCAAACAAGAAAAGTGCCAAAAGTTTTTTCCCTCCTTTGGTTGGATTGTTGTTTCTGTTTCCATAGACAGCTGTGCATTTATTTAAGGAAAGATCTGACTCAGCTGTAGGCTGGAGGAAACGTTCTTGGAGCTACCTTGGAGAAAATCAGACTTTAAGATCACAGTGGTCAGAAACTAATAAAATTAGTCGCCAGATCTTATTACAGCCTTTAAATACTCTTGAGCACGCACATGTGTAAAAAGGTGAAAAAGTCAAATGTGGATATATATTCTCTATTCTCTATCCTTGTCAATTGTTCATGCATGATTTTATATTTTATGATCAGTTGTCAGCGTGTCAAATTATTATTAATCTTTCCTTATTCTTTGCTCATATATGTTCAGCATGAGACATAAAACCATAAAACACATAGACTGATTTGCAAGAGTTTATGAACTGATTAACATTTGTTATCTAAAAGCCATAAATTCAAATGTAGTTTATAAGGCTTTTATGTGACACAAAAGGTAACATGCAGATGTCACACATTTTCGATCTTTCTTTTCACAAAACCAAATCTTAACAGTGTGACATGTACTTTCCTTCTGCTTACCCCGCAAAAAAACTTTGCTTAAACACCTTCTGCTACACTTATGGTTTGAGTGAGGGATTTGTCGACACGCTTCAAACATTTTGACGATGAGTTTTGCAATTATTATTATTTTACAGTTACTAAAAAGTTCAACTAGCCAGGTTGGTTTAAGAGCCTCTATAAACATGAATTAAAAGTCTAGCCATGGATTCTCGGTTGGATTTAAGCCTGAACTTTTATTTAGCCAATCAAGCACTTTGTATGCTTTGATCCAAACATTTCTACTGTAACTATGGTTTTATGTGTCAGGTATTTTTACAACTGGAGGCAGATGCTCCACTATAACCTCTCTTATTCTTTTATGGATAGGATAATAGGAGAAAACTCCTATTTTGGTCTTATCAGACGAGAATATTCATAAAGTCCAGGGTGGCTCGGATCTAATAGTTCTCCAAAGTTTCCATGAAAATCGTGGCTGCCTCTCTTATTTGTACTGGCTTTGTCCAAGAATCAAGAATACGTTTATTTAAATAGCGACACTTTACAGCAGATGTCGTCTCAAGGCACTTTCCAAGAAAATCAATTAAAATCAAACATACATCTTAAACAAATCATTTTGAAAAAGTTTCCAATCTAAGGAAACCCAGCAGATTGCATCAAGTCATTGACTTGCAACATTCACTCCTCTGGAATCAGCAGACCAAAACAATGGCTTGTGTTGTTGTTGACTTTACAGCAACCCTTCACACTGTGCATGCATGTAGTGACAGTGGAGAGGAAAAACTCCCCTTTAAAAGGAAGAAACCTCCAGCAGAACCAGGCTCAGTACAAGCACCCATCTGCCATGACCGACTGGGGGTTTGAAAAGACAGAAAACTAAACTAGATGCACAGGATACTGAAAGAAAAGAGTTTATAGCAGCAGTTGTATAGCGTCACTGGAAGCATCTCAGCCCATGTTCTCATCCAAGAAGCTGAGTCAGCTAACAGAACGCCAGACCAGGTGTGGTTACTATGGAGAGAAGAACACTAAGAGAAAACAAAAGGTTAACAAGGTTGAAATAACGGTAACTAAGCAGATTGGACAAAGGAAGAAAGTAGCAGAGAGAGAAGTGGTCAGATTGTCCTCCAGCAGTCTAAGCCTATAGCAGCATAACTATAGAAAAACTTAAATAACCTAACCCAATAGAGTGAGACATGGAGAAAGCAGAGAAAAGGAGAACCATCTGTCAAGACTGAGTTCCTCCCCCAACTGGATTAGGCTGTCTTCTATACCTCTTCCTAACTATATACTTTACCAAACAGGAAGGTTTTAAGCCTAGATTTGAAACTAGACAGAGCAAAGTGCTCTGTTAGGGACATAAGGAGTAATCAAATCTCTGATATACGATGGAGCTTGATTAGTGAGGGTCAAAATCTCTCTTTTTAAGTTTCATCAGAACTCTTGAAACAACTGTAGACTTTTAATTGAATTTTGTGAACTTCCTGCTAATAAAGAGTTACAATAGTCCAACCTTGAAGTAACAAATGCATGGAGTAGTTTTTCAGCATCTGTCCTAGAGAGAATTTATCTAAATTTTGCTATATTCCTAAGGTGAAAGAAGGAAATCTTACAGACCTTTTTTTATATGTGACTTGAAGGGCATTTCCTGATCAAAAATAACCCCAAGGTTCTTTACATTGTCACCAGATGCCAACCTGATTTTCAGAGTTCAAGAACAGAAAGTTTAAAGTCATCCACATTTTTATGTTATCTAGACATGCCTGTAATCTACCAAACTCACTGGATTCATCAGGATTTATAGATAAATACAGTTGTGTATCATCAGCATAAAAGTGGAAATTAACACCATGCTGTCTGATGATTTTACCAATAGGAAGCATGTATATAGTAAATAGAATTGAGCAAAGTACAGAACCCTGTGGTACTCCACAAGTAACCTTACGATATGGAGAAGATTTGTCATTTAGATGAACAAACTGGGATCTATCAGACAAATACAATTTAAACCCCCCTAGTGCTGTTCCCTTGATCCCCACAGTGTGTTCGAGCCTCTCTATGAGGATGTTGTGATTGACTGTGTCAAAAGCAGCACTGAGATCTAACAGAACTAGAATAGACACAAGTCCATTGTCTGAGGCCATGAGAATATAATTTGTGACTTTAAGGAGAGCTGTCTTAGTGCTATGATGAGCTCTGAAACCTGACTGAAATTCTTCAAATAGGTCATTACTCCTCAAATGCTCTCTCAGTTCATTAGTAACAATATTTTCAAGGATTTTAGATAAAAAAGGAAGATTAGATATGGGTCTGTAATTTATTAAGTTTTCATGATCAAGAGAAGGTTTCTTAAGTAGGGGTTTTATTACAGCCACCTTAAGAGCATCTGGTACATAACCATTTACTAATGACGAATTAATCATATCCAAAATGGGGGTAACAATAATAGGAAGTAATTCTTTAAACAATTTTGTCGGGATTTGATCCAACATACAAGTTGAAGGCTTGGATGAAGAAAATATTTTTGAAAGCTTCGAAGGCTCAACTGGAACAAAACACTTCAACCAGAGATCAGGCTCCAGAGCCACATTCAGTGCCTCATTGCTTACTGAGGAAGTAGTTATGTTTGGTAGGATGCCATCAATTTTAGTTTTAATAGATTCAATTTTTTCAAAAAAGAATTCCATAAAGTCATTGCAGCTAAGAGTTGGAAGAATGGATGATATAACAGAGTTTTCATTCCTCGTAAGTTTAGCAACTGTATTAAAAAGAAACATAGGATTGTTTTTATTCTCCTCTATTACTAATGTTAAGTATGCAGATCTAGCTTGGCGCAGGGTCGTTTTATACAGAAGCATGCTGTTTTTCCAGGATAAATAGGACTCCTCTAAAAGCGAAAACAGTCATTTCTTCTCCAATTTCCTGGTGTTTCCCTTCAAGGTATGAAGTTCTGAATTAAACCAGGGGGCCAACCTCCTATGAGTAATCACTTTCCTTTTTATGGGGGCTACGTTGTCTAATGTGGTACGCAATGAGGACGTAATACTATGAACAACAGCATCAATCTGTGTAGGGCATGAAATTAATTTGTTGCCCTCCACTGTGTTTCTCTGAAATATTGCAGAAATTAGAGGTGGAATGGATTCTTAAAGGGCTGTAACAGCATTGTCTGAAAGACACCTTCTATAAAGACATTTTCTTACAGATTTTAAGTATTCAGTGAAAAAGAACTTAAAAGTTATCAAAAAATTGTCAGAAAGGAGAGGGTTATGAGGCAGTACTGTAACTTTTTCACACTCAATGCCATAAGTCAGCACAAGGTCTAGAGTGTGACCAAGAGAGTGGGTAGGTGTTTGGATTGTTTGAGTACAATTGAGTCTAAAATGGCAAAAAAGGCTGCATATAGGCATTAGTAATTTTTGGTGTCAACATGAATGTTAAAATCTCACACTATAATGATTTTATCAGTGTTTAACAGTAGTTCAGATAAAAAATCTGAGAACTGATCTATAAACTCAGAGTAAGGACCTGGCAGATGATACAAAATAACAAACAGAAGTGGTTTAATTCTTTCAGAGGTTGGATGACGAAGGCTAGGTTAAATGTTCAAAAGAACTATAACTATTAGTTGGCCTGGGATTAATTAATAAATCTGATTGAAAAATGCTTCCTACTGCTCCACCTCTCCCAGTACTTCGAGGAATGTGAAAGTTTGAATAATTAGAGGTGAGTTGATACCTTGATACTAACATAATCCTCTTGCTGCAGCCAGGTTTCTGTGAGACAAAGAAAATCAATTTGATAATAAGTTAGAATTAAATAATTAACTAATAAGGACTTTGATGAGAGAGATCTGATTTTCAATAAGCCACACTTAATAGTTGTACATTTTTGTTTCATCTGAGTTTTTTTTTTAATCTTTATGAGATTTTAAGGATTAGCTCTTTTTAGATTGATCTTTAATCTATTTGGTTTTGGCCGTGGGCAAAACACGTCTCAATGGGATGATGGGTAGGTAACTGTAGAGAAGTCGCAGAGAGGAGTTCTAAACTACGACTCTGCTTCCTGTTCTGGACCCTGGTTTGTGACTAATTTGGGGAGTTAATAAATTCGGCCATATTTCTAGAAAGAAGAGCTGCTCCGTCCTACGTGGAATGGATGCTGTCTCTCCGGATGAGACTATGTTTTCCCCAAAAGGTTTTCCAATTATCAATGTAACCCACACCGTTTTCTGGACACCACCTAGATAACCAGCGGTTGAATGACAACATGTGACTAAACATGTTGTCATTGGTCTGGTCAGGCAGGGGACCAGAGAAAACTACAGAGTCTGAAATGGTTTTTGCAAACTCACACACCGAAGCAACACTAATTTTATATGATCCGATTGGCGTAACCGGGTGTCATTACCGCCAGCGTGAATAACAACTTACTATATTTACGATAATCCTTAGCCAGCAGTTTGAGGTATGATTTTATGTTGCCTGTTCTGGTCCCTGGAAAACATTTGACTATGGTTGCTGGTTTCTCTAAAGCACCTTTTCTAACTATGGAGCTGCCAATTACCAGAGTCTGTTTCTCAGCGGGTGTATCGCTGAGTGGGGAAAATCGGTTTGAAACGTTAACAGGTTGGTGGTGAGCCAAAGGCTGGGTTCTGGGACTATGCTTTCTGCGTACAGTCACCCAGCCAGGCTGCTTACCCAGCTGCATGGGAACTGCGAGAATCACCAGGGCAACCTGTTCTTGTTGGCTCCAGGCTAGCTAATGGTGTATCTACAGGAGTCTCAACAGCACGGATCCGAAGTTTCAATTCACACACCCTCGCCTCCAGAGCTCAAATAATGCTACATTTAATGCACGTACCATTATATCTAAAGGAGGCAGAGGAATAACTAAACATCTGACACACAGAACAGGAAAGAGGAGAAGCAGAGGGAGAAGCCATAGCACCACTAGAAGCTAAGCTAGCGAGTGCTCACGAAACAAAAAAAGGTCCGTTTGAACAATTACGGTTAACTTCAGTGGAGCAACAGAAATGTTTGATTAACGTGAAGGTTTAGTTTAGAATTAGCTAGAAACATCTCAGTACAGAGAATTCAGAGTAATAAGAGAGCGTGCGGAGCTAGCAGACGCTAGCAGACGCTAACAGACGTTAAGAGACGCTAACAGATACACGTTTCAACAACAGGAAGTGACGTCGATACATACCACCGTCAGCCAAGGCTGAAAGAGCAGTCAAAAGGGCAGAATGTAGCCATGTAGCAGAATGTAACCTGGCAGAATGTAGCCATGTCTTGGTGTTTGCAGTTTTGCTATACTCTTTCTACATTCAAAAGGTATTCTAAGAAGTGAAATGTAATGGATAAAGTTAATAGTTTTTTAAACTTGATTTGTTTTTTACTCTTTTCATAAAAAAGTTTTTGATTAAATCTGTCCATACTCTAGGCGCGATGATATGGAGCAAATAATGTGCTTGAAATGCAAAGTGACAACCTAGAAAGACTGTTTCCACAACAGGATCCCACCTCAGTTGCTGGTGAGCAGAGCCAACTCTGAACCATAATGACCTGTGGAGAGGGAAGGCAAGTTTTGCTTCTGTGCACTATGTTTGGTGATAGCCATGTCTTTCTTAAAATAAGTACAGAAGGCAAACTGTTACTTAAGGCCCACACAATTCACATATCTTAGAGTGTGACATTTGTGTATAAAGACAAGGCAAGAGGAAGTCGGAGGGAGTTTAATGTACGGTGTGTCCGAGACAATGTTGGGGTTGAGACTGTGTGGTTTGGAGGTTTATTTTGCTGGCTGATGAACGCTGTGTGAGTTGATGACACAACTACAGGTTTGAAGTGCAGGACAGACTGTGTCTGAATGATATTCCTCCTACATTATATAATATATAAAAGCAATGTATCTGATGTATCTTTGATTTTAATTGATTTTCTGTGAAGTGCCTTGAGACGACACCTGTTGTAAATTGGCGCTATATAAATAAACTGATTCTTGATTCTTGAATGTGACCCTGTCCACTCTGCACTACTAATAATACAGACACAGTGATGTCAGTGACTCTTTCTCATAAAAGGACCCACCTCGAGCATCTGGGTGGCAAATGGTCAATCTTTGCAAAAACGTTACTTAATAGATGCTATGAGATGTTATAAAATGTACACTCTTGATAAAGAAAATATAGCTGCCATCATTAAGGTAATATTTGTATAAGAGTGGGAAAAAGTCCAGTCTTTATTTTGATAAGAACTTGTCAATGGACACAGTTTAATGTTTAAAGACCCAAAGGGACAGTAACATTCATGCAAATGCTAAAAAGTGTTTGATCGGAAATTTTAGGGTTATGTTTGGAGATGCTTGCTTAATATAAGGAGCAGAATAATGCTACAACTGCTAACAGATCAATTAAAAAATCTATGCAAAATATACATGTAGAGCTTCAGCTTCTTACTATGAATCTACTTGGTTAGGTTTTTCCTTCTTGTGCAGATTTTGCATGTGTAACTAAAAAAAAACTGCAATACCCAAAAAATTAAGACTTATAAATTTGATATGTTATTTTGTAGTTAGGTTACATATGTGGGAATTAAATCAGATGTAATGTCAGAAAACCAACATTTGCTTTTTCAAAACATGAGTTTATACGGCACTTGTTTTAGATTTTGTTACTGTTGAAACTCAAACTCAAGGTCGTCCAAGAATAAATCAAGAGGAGGACAAACAAACTGGAGTTTCGTTCCAGATAGTTTGCATGTTGGCAGCTGGTTTCCCAACATGTTTGCTCAAGGCCTTTACATCGCCAGACATCATATTTCTAGGATATTTTGAGGAGAATTGCCAACATTAGATATACTGTAGATGCCAAACAAAGTTTTTCCAGAGCCTCACGCTGCCTGTGATTGTGGAAAAGGGAAAGCTATATAACGCTGCATTGGTTCAGGGTATTTTTTTTATATTTTTGCTATAATTTCTTTTCTTTTTTTGATAACCCACCACAAGGTAAACCAGCAAATACAAAAACTGCCTGAGCACAAATCTGGGACTCTACCTGACATTTAGACAAAACAAATCTGAAATGCAAAATACCTTGAATGCTAAATTTAACTGTGTTGCTTTTAACAAGAATTTATTCACTAAGTGTTTGAAAACAATGACTCAGCTTTTCTATTTGTAATTCTGAATGATGCCATGAAATTACAGATAATTTAAACCTTGTTGTTATTCAGAGGGCTGTGGCTTAGCTTATTTTTACAGGAGCTATTAGATCTGCAGTCATATGTAATGAAGTGTTAAAACTTTGGTTTTCAGCAACCTGGAATTTAGCATATTTGAACCTTTGGAAACTCCCAACAATTGCAAGCTCTTGTTCCCAAAATACATGGATTTACTTTTGCTCATTAAAACACAAATATGAATACACACCAGGCGAATAGGTTTTTACACATTTTTTCAAATCATTTGTGTAAGTTGGAAAAAATAGATACAAAAACCTTTGGAGTTTACACACCACCATTTTTTTCATCTGACACAATTGCTAATTAAAAAACAATTCTAAAGCACTTGAAAACTCCTCTCACTTTCAATGTGATACACTTCTATTAAGTACTATTAAGCAAAAAAAAACAAAATACAAACAAACAAACTGAAAAAACTATCTCATAGGTTTAGTGATGATTTTAGCATTTATTCTTCTTTGCTTCTTTTCTATTAACATCATACATCTTAAAAAGAGAAAATATATCCCAATCTGTTTAGCAAGAGTTTCTTTAATGACTGAATTTTTACATTATGTAGGCCACATTTAAAATTTAATTTGCCTTTGTACTGTTGTATACTTAGTATACTTTATCCACCATGACAAAAAACAACAACTGTGTGACCAATATGGCCCCATAATCTGTCTTTTTTTACAAGGGGGAGCAACCAACTCAAAAACCCTAACAGCGAAGCAATCAGGTTAACTCTTTTTTTTTTTATTACATAAGAGTCACTTTAAAACCGTCCTCTTTTATCTATAAAATCCAGGATCCAATAATTGTCTTTGAAGTCATCAAGTAGAGGTCACGGGTTGGGCTCCGCTTATGATGCCATTTCTAGTGGGCGTAATCCGTCTGCGGCGCACTCTTGCGGATCCGCAGTACGACGCTTCAGCACCACTCCACTCCTCGGCGTGCCACGCCCCTCTTCAGTCCGAGCCAGCTATAACAACAGAGCAGGAGAGCACCAGCATCCGCACACCAAAAAGTTTGTCGGGAGACGCAATTACTGCCAATACTCCGATCAAAAACATGGGGCGCTACTTACAAGTGCACTTACAACTGATCCTCTGTACCAAGCCGTCTGTCCCTTGCTCCACGTCGTGTCAGTCTCCGTCGCCTATAGAATCGATCCTTCGCTCCACGGCGCGTCGGTCTCCGTCGCCTACAGTATCCCTCTCCGGTCCCTCCGTCCAGGCTCCTTTTATTTTCGCTTTTAATCAGCCTCTACTGACACCTGTATAGGTCGCCAATTAGTCCGATCCGCCTCCTTAGACAACCACCTTCAGTCTAATGGTTTTGAATTATTAAAGGGAAAAAAAGAAAACAACCCCAAAACAATTTAAACATGCAAAACACACAAAAATAAAAGGAAAAAAAGAAAAACCCAATCATATTTTCCCATGTACAACATCCCCCCACACTTTTACAATGACAGTCCCTGTCACTAATCTTCTGGTGTATAGCGATCAGGTGGTTGTCCTAGGTTTGCTCTCGCAGAGCGCCGAGGTCCTAACACTTCTTCCTGAAAAGGAGCTAAACGGGTAAACATGAGACCATAAAATGGGGGACTTATGCAAGTCTCTACCGCACTCTCCTTACTCCGTAGAAGCCGGGGTTCCTCCTTTAAAGGAGCAATACAAAGTTTCAGTGCATTGCGGTGCAGTGTTTTTTCATGGCCTCCCTTCTCTGGCTGCACTTTGTACACCACCCCTGTTTCACCTAATTGCTCCAGGATAACATGAGGTTCATCATTCCATCCTGGATGCAGTCTACCTTGTCCTTTCCTATTTCTGTCTCTCACCCACACCCTCTCACCAGGTGCCAAAGGCAGGGCCTGCGCTTTCCTGTTATATTTCTTTTTGCTATAAAAAGCAACTTTTGTCATGTGCTTTTTAGCTAGTGCGTAGGCAAAGGACAGCTTTGCATGATGGTCTTTAACCCATCCTCCCATGTCATGCTGAGAGTGGAGTTGTCCCACTCCTAAACCCACATCCACTGGCTGCCTGAGGTGTCTGTTGAACTTCAAAAATGAAGGGGCATAACCTGTAGAGCCATGAATAGTGTTGTTGTAAGCCTGCAACAGTTCAGGTAAATACTCTGGCCACCTGTGCTGTCTCTCTGATCCAAAAGAATATTCAAGACGGTTTGGTTCATACTCTCCACACTTTCGTTCCTTGAGGGGTGATACGGAGTGGCCCTGCTTTTAGTGATACCATAGCACTTACAAAGCTTTTGCATTAAAGCAGACTCAAAACGTGGCCCTCTGTCCGTATAAAAGTTAGCTGGGCAACCTAATGTCTGTATCACATGTGACCATAGCTCCTGAACTGTTGTCTGGGCAGTTTGATCTTTTGTTGGGACGGCCCATTAATAGCGTGTGAACCAATCGGTCATGACCAACCAATCGGTCATGACCAAAATAATCTGGTACCTATCTGTAGGTCTAACAGGAGAAAGAAAATCTAGGCCTATAACCTCAAGGGGGTAAGACACATATATGGGGTGGAGTGGGGCCCTAGGCTCCGCCCTGTTTTGCAAGCTACAGGCAGCACAGCCCAACTGAAACTGATGCACCTCCTTCTCCATATTGGGCCAATAGAAGAACTGACGAATTCTGGACAATGTCCTCTCAACTGCATGGGCAGTTGCTTGATGGTATTTCTCCCACACCTCTCTGCTCTTGCTTGTGGGGCATACAACTAGGAAAGAAGTTTCATTAGTTTTACAGTCGGTTTTCAACAAAAAACACCATCCCGAAGTACGAGTTTCCCCGACTGTTTCAAAATTTTGCATGTGATGACTGATAAGTCCTTTCTGATTTGTGCTTCAGGTAAAGTCCCCTGTCTCACATACCTTTGCACAACTTTCCGATCCAAATCTGACTCTTGAGCAGTCTTCCAGTAGTGTGTCTGTAGTCTAGGCTCCTGGGAATTTGGAGAAGCTGCTACAATGTTTACATAGGCAGCTTGGTCCTCCGATGGTGGGCCCTACAGGAAATCTGGACAACGCATCCGCATTAACGTTTTCCTTCCCTGCCCAGATATTTTACAATAAAATCGAAGGAGACTAACTGCGCAGCTTGAAGGTGTGCCACTGTAAAAACCGTAAACTTGGCTCCTGTCAGGTAATCTTTAAACTTTTCGGTGATGGCCCACTTTAAGTCCAAATGTTCCAGCTTGAAAGAACTATAGTTCGCATCATTCCTTTCAGCAGGGTGCAAACTTCGACTAGCGTGGTTGATCACATGTTCTCTCCCACTTTGCACCTGGGCTAGGATAGCACCCAAACCATGTTTACTTGTATCAGTATAATGGACAAATTGTAGGGAGAAGTCAGCATAGGCAAGAACAGGGCTTGCGTAAGTACAGTCTTTAACTGTTCAAAGGCTTCCTGACAATCAGCTGTCCAAGGAATCTTTATTTCTGACCTCTTATTAGCAGGTATTCCTATCAACAGAGAGTTCAAAGGGCGGGCCATCTTGGCAAAACCAAGGACAAACCTCCTATAGTACCCAGCGAGGTCCAGAAAAGCTCTGACCTGGCGAATGGTATTTGGAACAGGGTAGTTCTTGACAGCACAAATTTTTTCAGGATCAGGTCTCACCCCATTCTTGTCAACAAAGTGTCCAAGAAACTTTACCTGAGTCTGAAACAACTTGCATTTGTCCGATTTGAGTTTCAGACCATGCTGCAAAAGTCTCTGAAAAACAGTTTCAAGGTGTTGCAAATGGGAGGAAAAGTCTGGTGAGTATATAAGAATGTCATCCAAATAGACCAAAGCAGCCGCTCAAGCTGAAGCCCGCTTCTCTGAGTTTAGTTCGCCCACCAGCACTTGATTGGCTCTCTGTTGTTTGGATCTCTTGTGTGATTGGCTGTCTCCACCGTCACTCATTAGAAGCTAACGTTACCATCAACGCCATAGAGAGAGTTAGGACACTCGCGCCTTCTGCGCTGCTACCTGTTCTACCCGGCGCTGGAGAACTCGCAGCACATGGACTACATCACGGACGCTGGCCGGGGAGAGTGTGTGTGTGTGTGTGTGTGTGTGTGTGTGTGTGTGTGTGTGTGTGTGTGTGTGTGTGTGTGTGTGTGTGTGTGTGTGTGTGTGTGTGTATGTAAATAGTTCTATTATAGAAATAGTATAGAAGTCGTACTAAATAGTAAAAGTGGTTCTTTATTTTAAGGCTTGTTTTGCATTTTACTTATTTTTTGCATTTTACATATTTTACAATAAATTGTTTGGTCATTTATTTTTGCACAATTTTGTCATGTAATCTGATTTCAATGAGAAACGGTTTCAATTAAATTAATATTTTAATCAGTGAATTATAAGTAAAAGTTCTCAGACTACAAGCACAATCAATCTTCAATCAAAACATATACAGCCACATATTTTCCTTTTTATAATAGGTATTTTTACTTCTGTTAAGGTTTTTGTACGTTATGAAACACTTTGGCCATGCTCTCATGTTAGGTAAGTAAACTTGTAGGGGAAAGTGAAAAAAGTCGTTTTCACACCAGAAGCCGTTCAAACTAACCGGGCTGAGATGTTTGGACCTATTCGGAGCTACATGAACCACGTGACCACCTATCTGTGAGTTCTAAGAGTTAAAAAATACTCGCCCCCCCCCCCTTTGAAATCAAAATTTCGTCCATGAGTGTATCTCCCTGGCAATCACACCATTTAAGCCCAGGTTTGAAACACTGGCCAAAGAAACAAGAGGCCATTTCTCCCATTAAAGGGGACGTGTGAGAAATGTGAAACAGTTCTTGAGATACATAGTTTATTATACAAAGCACAAGAAATGGGCTGCCTGAAGGCTATTTTTTTGGGGATCTTGAACAGGGTTATGTTTGGTTGTATTTAGTTATTTATTTTAATATATGCCCAAATTAAAATTATATTTTTATTTTAGGTAATGAAAAGAAAATGCTATGTTATAAAATATGTTATAAATGTTATACATATGTTATATTGTTATGATACGTTATCATACACGGTCCCAATAAATGGCCTCTTGAGTCACTGAAAAAAAAAATTTGGCCCCTCATCATTTCTATTTGAGTACCCCTGTCCTACAAGGTTTGGGAGATTTAAGTTTGGTTAGGATGCTTTCCATTGAATGCGATTGTTGTGTTTTGCAATTCAAATCCCTAATCCAAGGAAAATAACAGACTTCATATGAACCAACTTCCAACACCAATTTCCGCTTTCTGTTTTTAATTAATTGTGGAAAAAATCCTTCATCCAATCCAAACCAATCCAATCCACTTTATTTATATAGCACATTTAAAACAGGAACATGTCCACCAAAGTGCAGCACATGGTGGACATGTGCTGCATGGCGCATGAAATAAATGATAAAAAAAATGAATGAATAAGACATAAAATAAATTAAAATAATATAAGAGAACAATAAAATAATACAATTAATAGATTAAGTAAAAATAAAATAAGACAATCTGCTAAAACAGTAAAAGCCAAAGAATAAAAGTGTGCCTTCAGATGAGACTTAAATGACTTATGTTTATTTATTTATTTGCCAAAGAGATATGTTTGTTTTTACAATTGAACAGTGAAAACAGATAAAGTAAAAAAACATGTACTTTTTTCCAAGGTGTAAACACATTTGAGATCCGCAGTAAGTCTTTAAATAGAGGTAGGCTATGTGTACTAAGATGGAACAACAGTGATAACAAAAAAATATTAAACCACAATGTTTCAAAACATACAGTATTTCATAAACTCTAAAAAGACCTTGAGTTCACAAAAGCATCACTTAACCACTTTGTCTCCATGTGAGTGCTCCTTGCACCGGACTGTACTAAAAAGAAAATGTTTAATTAAAGAAAGGACAACCAAACTCTATTCAAACAATATTCTAAAAATACCCAGTAGACAATAATAGATTTCACCTGAACCTAAAACTATTTGGTGTTATTGGACATAAAAGAGTAAAGCAGAACTTAAGGACCTGAAGTGACTTTTAGGTATTCATTTGTTTATCAAACTCACCCCACCCTGACTTCAGTTGGAATAATAAATCTTCAAGGTGGTCTGACCATTTTGCTATGCAGAACAAAGAGTTTGCTTGTTTTGATGAGAAAACCGTTTTGTTGTGTTTTTTTGTCAGGAAAGGCTGTTTTTACTGGGGAGGCTTGCCCCAGGAGAGCCAATTGGTCTCAAACACACAAAAAAGAAATGAATGATTGTACTCTGTAATTTGGGCACACTGCAGCTGTCTTTGCTGACCACAGCTGCAGACCTGTTAACTGGACCGATCCACATGTCAAACTTTCCCTTCTTCTTAGCTTAATCATAATTATTCTCTTCCCAGAGGTCCCTCTTTCATTTGCCACATGCACAGGTTTAACTGCAGTGACAGCAAGTGGGAATATGTTTGAGGACATTTCTGATATATATATTTTTGGTGTCTGACCTTGTTTGCCGACATCGTTTCTCTGTTAATCTCTTCTGTAACGTTTTTCATTCCGGCTGATGCAGCTACTGTAAATACCATTTTGAAAGGTTATGAGCATTTAGAATGCAGCTAAAACCTTAAGTATATATCTTCCTCTGTAGCTTGAAGTTAGAGCTGGACGTTTTACTCTGTATGACTCAAGGTAGACTGCTGACTTGGATGAATGGCACATACAAGACTTTAAAGGCTTTCCAACCAGCTTTTCCAGCTATTTGGAGATCTATGTTTCAAACAAATTCTCCAAATATAAACATTTGAGGTTATGTGGTAGAGGAAGAGAGAATTACAGCACTAATACTAGTTCCTTTTTTGCTGCTGCTGTGTTTACATTGGTCGAGTCACTTTCTGGTCACATTGCAACAGCATGCGGAGAGAGCTGTGGTTCAGGCTGCTGGGTAAATTCAATGAAATCCGAGCCAGACAGGTGAACAGTGTCTGGAAATTCTTGCATGGGGATTTAAATGGCTCTGTAAAACGGAACAAGACATCTGATCAAACATGTTTCTCAAAGATAGAAACCCTCGTTCCAAGCAGACTTTGCAGCCGTCTGTGTCTAATTTGGTGCACCAATCCAGCGTATTCCTGGAAATTGCATGGTTGAATATAAATTTAAACCCATTAGTTTTGCACAATAATGTTTTACATTATAGGTTTTCTTAACATAAAAATAATTACATTTAAATTTTTACATTTTCTTATTCAAAGTTTACATGCATCCAATACGTGCCAATACGTGTCTGTCACGTATTTGAAATCTTCCTTCTTTGGGGTGTGGTGAAAACTAAATAAACAACTCTAACTATTTTAAACAAAGGATTCGGATGGAGACACTAGAATTTATTATAGGTGAAAATCATAATGCTCAGATTTCAGGTATGTTCAATTAAATCATTTACCAAAGACAAGCTTTGCCATCTCTAAAATGAAGACATTTCAAGCAGTTGTGTAAATTACTGTGTTGTTTAATTTTAGTTTTTTTTATCATTCATTTTTTTAACTTACCTTGTGGGTGATATGTCAGCCACTGGATGCCTTAATTTTACTATGCGATCTATCTATCTATCTGTCCGTCTGTCTGTCTGTCTGCCTGCCTGCCTGCCTGCCTGCCTGCCTGCCTGCCTGCCTGCCTGCCTGCCTGCCTATATTTGGTTTGATATTCATTCAGAATTGACCAGTATCTTGAAGT
This sequence comes from Orestias chungarensis, assembly GCA_032876305.1. NCBI lineage: Eukaryota > Metazoa > Chordata > Actinopteri > Cyprinodontiformes > Cyprinodontidae > Orestias > Orestias chungarensis. The sequence continues at coordinate 41,187 of JAVLVB010000369.1, read as the reverse complement.
AACAAAAAACTCAAACCTGGCCCCATGTTGTTGCAGTTCAGAATTGTTCAAGTTGTTTTTTATACAACCACAAAAAAAAGTTAAACATTTATGAAAGTGCTATGAGCAAATTACATTGTGTAATTAAAATAGTATTATTTACACAAATAGTACAAAACTATTAGCCAGCCTCTCACAGAAATTTATTCATCTATTTTTTTTACCATCATTCATGGATGTCGTCTAATTTTTATCGATTTCTACCCCAAACCTTTACCTCTCTTAGTCTTACATAAGTTGTATAATGTATAATGTGTTGTTGTTGGGCTGCTATTTATGGGAGATTCAACTTTCTAATTTAGCCACACTGATGAAAGAGATAAGGATCAAGCTAAACCTTTGTTAGCAATTTTCAATAGTGATGGAACTGGAACATATTCAGGATTGAACTCCACTGGTACAATCTAAGGCAGTCAAACAAGCATAAATGTAGCAGACATCTCAGCAGCGCTTCTCAGGAAGGGGGAATACAACAGCTTGGACTATGGTCCGTCTATATATCAAAACAAAAAAAAAGTTATATAAAACTTTTTTCACAAATATTAGTGTAGCCATTTTCTAAAAATACCTACCAAACAAATTTCTTACAACTTTGACCTATTTTAAACAGTTTTTCATGAATATTCAACCTGATTATCCTTAATTAACTGAAAATAATCAAAACATTTCTCCAATATTTTTCTAACTAGCTGCTCTTTGATTTCTATTTTAATCGATCAAAAGAATGTATGAGTAAATAAAAAAAATACGTTCCTCTTGATCGAAACATATAAACGTACAGAACCAGGACTTGGTAACCTTGATATGTTTTAAGTCAGGATTTTAGTGTTTACACCTTTACCTGCCCAAAAAGTGCTGAAATATAGGAAAGAATATGAAAAACTAAACATTTTTAAAAATCAACCCAGTGTTGCAGCAGTGCTGAACATGTTTTTTTTTCTCCTACTTTATGATCTCTATCATAAAGAAGTTCTACAGCAGGGCACTTATTTAAATCTCTTCACTTCACTTTGTAGTTTTCAGTGTGAAGTACCTTAGCTTTATACCCCATTTACGTCATAGACTAGCGGTTTACTTCGTTGAAATTAAGCTAATTATATTCCATGCCTGCACAAATGCAGACCCTGGAAGTTATACTTTCATCCGCTATCATCTATGCAAGTTTCACAACTGTGAAACACCCTCTTCAAATTAAAGGTTGAAAATATGCCAAAACCTGACATTATAAACTTGTGAGGGACTTTTTAAAGAGTTAAACGCCTGGTCTCCACAGTCTGCGTCAGACTATACAGAGAGTGTGGAGAATGGGCTCAGAAATGTTAAGCTTGCAAGTTCTAAGAGGCAATGGAGCAATAAAATGTCCATGTTTTCCGTTGGGTGGAGAAAAATATTTTTTTTTTGCACTCGTGCAAAGGTTCACAAGGCCATTTTGAAATCAGACCTTATCTGCAAGGCAAGTTTGAGGCTGGGTATTTAGGTTGTATACTTGTAAGAAAAGCCAAGCCATTCTAATAAATTGAGTCGTTAAAAGTCCATCATCACCACATCCATCACAGTGTGAGACAGTGCTATCACAAAACACGAGACCAAGAGACTGCAGCGCATTATCAAGTCTGCAGAGAGGACCATCGGTGTAAAGCTGCCCGCAGTGCTGGACCTGCATGCCTCCAGAACCAGGAAGTGTGCAGAGAAAATCATCACCGACCCTTCTCACCCTGGCCATCACCTGTTTCGGTGCCTTCCTTCAGGCCGACGCTTCAGCCACATGAAGATCCGTACGACCAGGCTACAGAGAAGCTTTTTCCAACTTCCATTATTCTCATGAACAATTGAACAATTTATTTATATATTTTTATAACTTCTATAGTTTTTATACTGCACAAAACTGCACTTGTTTTACAATATAAATTAGACATGTTAAATGTTACAAATGTTTCTTTACTGTATTTTTCGTGCACTGCAGGCATCTGTGTAACCAAAAACAAATTCCTTGTATGTGTGAGCATACTTGGCCAATAAAGCCTGATTCTGATTCTGATTCTAAAATGGACTTTTAGTTATAAATGTATGTTTTTGTATTTTACTAAGTTTTTGCTGTGCTATATATGCTGTTTCTTGTCAGTAAAACTGCGTTCAATGTACTTCCACCAAGATTTATGGGCTTCAGGGAAGTGCATTCTCTGGCTCAAATAAAAGCACCTGTTGCTATGTTCTTGTTGCTTTGTTCAACAATATATTTGTCGTACATAAGGTATGTTATAGAGCTCATAGTGGTTTCCAGTGTTTAGACAATGGAAAGCTAAGCAGCTTTATTTAGGATCCTCTGATCCACGTCACCGCAGTGATGACTGCTCTCTGATTTAAGGCTATATCTGGACCCGCAGGCTTGGAACACATGCTGAAAGCTTAGTGAACACATCCGTCACCATATGATCCATCACAGAAAGTTGTCTTTTACTTAAGTACCCAATTACCTCTGTATCTCTAAAAACCTCATTAAATAAATCAAATGTTTCTGTTATAAAACAACCAAAGTGGACGTGGGGAGATTATGTCAGCCTTCAAATGTACTTCAAAGCACTTGATTTTTATATCTTTAGGAATTTTTAAAAAATAGGCTCCAAGGGGAGTATTTTAAGACCAGGTAAGTTTCATTAAGGGGTTATAGATTGTCAAGTATGTCAGAAGTCAGAAAGGAAAGTAAATCAGGTTTGTTTCTGGTAAGAGTTGGATTCTGCTAAGTTTGCCCTTTGTCATAAATTCTGGTAGTAACTTTATGCACATAATCTTTAGGAACAGTCAAGGTGTCTTGAGGATCTTTAAATTGCTACAGGATCAAGTCTCTGCTATTTACGTATTAGGGACTGCTGGAGCAAGTAACAGCTGACTATAAAACAGGTAGGATGAAACTAAGCTCCTCCAAATTCTAGACCATGGTCTTGGGTTGGAAAAGAGTAGAGTGAGGTCTGAAGGTCGGAGATGAGATTATGCCACGAGTGGAAGAGTTAAATTACTTTGGGATTTTGTTCACAAATGAGGGAAAATGAATTAAAAGATCAATAGAAATATTTATGAAGCATTTGCAGTGATTCACATGCGTTTTTGGTCTGCTGTTGTGAAGAAAGACTTGACCTGTAAGGGGAAGCATCCTGTTTACTAGTAATTCTATGTTCCTATGTTCATATACGGTTGAAGCTTTGAGTAGTCGCCAGAAGAATAAAATCTCAGATACAAGAGAGCAAAATCAGTGCCTTGGTTCTCCCTTTCAGATCAGAAGAAAAGCTTTGTCAACTGCTAGGCCCTCTCCACACTGAGAGGAGCCAGTTCGGGTGGACATTTGATAAAGATGGCTCCTCGCAGCTTCCTCCTCTGAGTGGGATGTTCTTGGAACACATCAGTTCCAGCAACATCCCACTCAGATGAGACCCAAAGGAAGACCAATGGCAAGTTGGAGGTACTATGTCCAAGAAGAAAGAGATAATATCACTAACAGAAGACAGTCATAATAAAAAAAAAAACTGTTGACATTTAGAGTATCTTTTTTGTTTTATATATATGCATTCCCTGTTTAACCTAAACAGTTGTTATCAGATGTAAGAGAAAATCTCCAGACACAGAAATTAAGGGAGATTATTAAAAGAATTCCTAAAATTGAATTCTAGATTTTTCCATTGTGATCAGAGGGCATTTTGCACCCTTTGAAAATTGGCTGTTAGGTGCTTAATCCTCTTAAGTATAGATATGTGTTGGAGTGTCAGACCACAAAGTACAGAGGCGTAATTCTTTATGTTGTGAAGCTTCATGTTAGTTAAAAATTTTCTCATTCTTCTGTGTTCCCTCAGGAATCAAAGTTCGCAAAATCCTTAAAATATCTTTCTTTTGATGCTTTCATTCTTTAATGTTAGTACTGAAATTCTATGCTTCAACCCAATCAACCTCTAATTTGTCTGTGTTCTGATTGGGGCTTTGATTGCTAAATCTAAGTTTATGATAGCTTGTGGGACTCACTGTGCAGCAAGTGCCTCTGCATGAATAAGGTCTTTTCGGGTTAGCGCTGGATTATATGCCCCTTGAGCCTTTATTGTGTGGGTTACAGTAAGTTCAGAGCTTGACGGCAGTCACTGGGTGTCTCTGACTGCATGGTTGTTGGGTGTAAGGACATTTTTAACTCCTTGGCCTATCTGTTGTGGTGAAGGGTGTGTTCATCTGAGGGGTGGATTGGTGCTAAATGTCAAATTATGCATCTTCTTAGTTTCCCGACTTTCCCAGGCTACAGTAACAGTAACCTAATGCATTACATGCTCTGTAATCAGAAATATAAAACACCACATGAGGCAGAGAGTTTCACTGATAATGCTCCCTAGTGGTAATGAATGCTCGTTCCCTCCAAGGCTTTAATTATGTTCCTTTCACATTCATGTAAAATCTTTTGGTACCTCTATATTTTTAACCAAATCTGATCAATTTAGAAAAATCCGAAAATCAATTGTAGACAACTTCTCTTTTTTATTTTAAATCAGAAAGATTATTCAAAAGATGGATTCTAGAATAATAGTCTGTATTGCGTTTTCATTTTTCTGTATAAGTTAATTTGCAAAACAAAAACTGTGAATGGGTGAATGACTGAAGCATTTATGGGTCTTCTGGACTTAATAAAGCCCATATATATATATATATATATATATATATATATATATATATATATATATATATATATATATATATATATATATATATATATATATATATATATATATAGGCTATTTACCGTTTACTATTTTATTTTTTTTACATTTATAATGAGTCCAGTGTGAAAGGCCTTAACGTACATATAGTCATAGTTTCAAACTGGAAAATGTAGATAACTGACAATGCAATTGAGTACATTGATTAGGTTGGAGCAAATAGTATGCTAAGAATAGTAAATACACCCTTTCAGCAAACGTCATAAGATACAACTTGCTAGTACCCTGCAGAATCCCATTTTCTTAACTGCCTTACTGTAATTCGTTGTCACACAGAATCTAAACTGTACCAGAGACATCCCTCTGGTGTCCTAACACTCTCCAGTTGCTGCTGAGGTGCTGACTGCACATTTAATTCTCTTATTCCACCACATCCCAAAAGTGATCTGGGCTGTGGAGGTCACTTAAATACAGGCAAGTTATTGTCATGACTAGCAACCATTCTGAGTTGGTCTGATCTTAGGTATGGAACATTATCTTGCTGGAATCAGTCAATGATGATACTTACGTACCTTCGGAAAATAGTCAGTGCTTAATCGGGGAAGCTAAAATAAGCCAAGAAAATGTTTCCACACTTTTATACCACCACCATCTTCCAGAACCATTGACACAGAGCAAGATAATTCTGTGCTTTCCAATTTTTTAACCCAATTTCAGAACCTACAATATAAATGTTAAAGGTACAATGGCAACACCTTGGACTGGTCAGGAAATACAGAGGGTAAATATGTATGTCTGTGAACTGTCCTTGGGGTTGTTATCGATCGGTCCAATCAATTATGAACAATTCCACAGATGTCACTGTGAAGGGACGGATGCAGTGGGGGTAAAAGCATCTTCTTTACATAACTTCCAGGAGAAGGGAGCCGAAATCAGAAAAACAAAGATTGTTTGGGTCAGGGAGACATAGTTTTCTATCTACCTTGAGTCCCGTTGCCTCTCAATCAATAAGTCGAATTTGGACCTTTCCGCCAATCTGAGAGAACAACTTCCTATCCCGTTTCACCTCTGAGTCCAGAAGCTGCAGCCAGCCTGCAATTCAGTTTACAATTCTGCATCTCAGTCTGGGTGTTGATCACTCTGCAGACGCTGTGCGACATAGATGGCTGAGTTGATAGCTGTGTAAACAAACAATTTACCAGGTGTACCAAGTAAAATCAGCAGTGAATCAAGTTTTATTGTTTCGTTAATGCTTAACCCAAACTTTGTAGTCTTTACTTCCCACAACCAATTTGATCAATAGGATAATGATTGTAAAATACTTCAGAAAATCCAAACATACTTATCCCATGTTTTTGTTTTATCAAGAAGTCTTGTGTTTATTTTTGTGTGTTGTCTCTTTTCTTCTCTAGGTTGTAAATTAATTAAGCCTAAAAACTGTGATTGCCACTGGAGAAGTTTAGAATTTAGGACTGGTTAACCCTTTATATGTTGATTTTTTGTTGTAAAACACACTTTGTTCTCTTGCAGTCGACACAAAGATGTTTATCTCATACCAATCTTATTCTGCAAAGTCACCATTGTTGTTTATTCCTGGAAAACTCAATCTGATGGTGCTTGTAATGTAATGAGTATCTATTGGCTAAACACCTAAAAAACCCAAAGGTATAAACTGAAAGTTAAACTAAATTGTGTCACGTCACTTGTCTCCCATTAGCTAAAACGCTGCTGGGAGTTAAGCGCCTCACATCAGACTATTTTCAGTGAAACAATAACCAAACAGGCCAAGAAAATCGAGCTGTGGTGCAGTGGGCAGCACTGTTGCCATGCAGCAAGAAGGCTCTGGGTTCAATTCCACCTTGGGTCTTTGGCTTTTCTACAAGGAGTTTGCATGTCCACCCTGTGCATGCGTGGGTTCTCTCCAGGTACTCTGGCTTCCTCCCACAGTCCAAAAACATGACTGTTAGGCTGAATGGGCACTCTAAATTGTCCTTAGGTGAGTGTGTGTATGAGTGGTTGTTTGTCCTGTATGTCTCTGTGTTGCCCTGCGATGGACTGGCGACCTGTCCAGGGTGTACCCCTGCCTCTCAACCATTGTAAGCCAGAGATAGGCGCCAGCAGCCACACCCGACCCCAATAGGAACAAGGGTGTATAGAAAATGAATGGATGGATGGCCCAGAAAATCATCTCAGACCACACTCATGTTCTTATATCAGAGTATCTATCTATCAGTTCTAAGCCTCCTTCACATTATAGTTCCACAATAAACCTCCATTTAAAATCACTTTCTCACATTAAATAAACTGCAGAGATCTCCGGCTGTGTGAATTTTCATATCATGTAGGAGCAATTGTTAAATCAAATAAGCAGTCATTATCTTACCAACATCAGAGTTTTTTTACTTCTTTTAAAATCCTGCTTGTGTGCATGGTGTCAAGACAAAAGTATATTTTCATCCAGCTGTTTGTACTTAAATTAATGGGGATTCTTTTCACTCTGTCTTGGAAAGTAAAACTAATCTTGTATTTTAAGCATTTCTTTGCTCAATTAAAAGGAGTGACAATAAGTGTAGAGGATACGGAATGTTCAAAACATATAACCAATACGCAAAATTATTTTTCATGTGGATCTAATAAAAAACTTTAAAGAATAATGTTTGCTTTCAGCTGGAATTTTCTTTGTTCTGAAACTATTCAACATGTTTTACTCTCTTCTGGTCGGATTCAAGTAAAGTAAAGTATCCTTTTGACAAGGACAAATGATAAAGCTAAAAAAGGGGGAAAACTAGGGAAAATTGGCATGTGAACACACATTTTCCTCTGCATCAGCTGAACGTGAAAATGGAAGTACAGAATTAGCTAAATCTAAGGAGTTTAGATGTTGTTGTGATTAAGTGGACCACAACATTGTGGGTCCAATGTAGAAAACATGTATGCAGAAGTGCTGAAGTGTAAACAACTTGAGAAATTAAGGTCACACCTTTTCTGCAAAATAACTCTTCTACTGTCTTTAAACACGTCAGCAATATCTGCAATTATATACTTTAGGTACCAGGTTAATCTAATTTTGTTTAGAGCATTTAAATTCTGTTTTTGCTGCCCAGCTAATCCTTCTTAAAGTGGCAATAATGGCCTAAATTAAGGCGTCACATTTGTCCAAATTTTCCTGCAAAGAAAACACTTAAGCATTAAAAGAGACAATATTAGTCCTGCATACAAGGTTCAAGTCTTTTTCACCCTATGTTGTGATGTATATATCCAGGGCCTCAGAGCAGTAGGGAAGGGTGGGTGTCTGTGGTTGCTGTCTCTGCCCTTTATGTCTCCAGTGGGACACCGTACACATTTCTCCCAGTGGCATTCTGCCAAAACCAGAGGTAGCAATCCACGAGCATGAGTGTTGCCTTAGCAGTTAAAAAAAGATGTTTTGATTATCCCCTTTGGCTATTTATTCCCATGCTAGCTTGGCTGTATCTACAGAATTAGTTCTGCTGGGGAGGAGAGGGAAATTAAAGTTCAATCATTTAGGTTTTCTGCTACCTTACCATTATTGCCACCAAAATGGTTGCAACTTAAGATTCTCCTTGTCTCCCTTCAACCACTAAGACTTAAAAATGCTTCATGAGGGACATGATATGGTATTTTGTGGCTTTGACTATAAATGTGATGCATGATGCATAGAGAAGTACAATAAATTCATGTTACCCCTTAGGCTTTGTTAAGCAAGGTGTACCTGGTATAACTTTTTAGATGGCATCGCGTTGCTCTGTGTGTACTGTAGAAATACTGTTTGGTTTTAAAAAAAGAATAATTCGTATTCATTTTTGTCTCCTGCAGTTCATTGCAAAAAGTATTCACATCCCTTTTGTGTTTTTCTCATAGTGTTTGTGCTACAATTTCAAACAGCAAAAAATACTTTTTCCACCTGAGCTATGGATCTCCTGCAACTCTTTCACTTTTTTCAGGAATTGTAGTAAAGGATATTTAATTAAATGCACCGTAAACATAAATATTATACTATTTATTTACCAAATACAATCATAATCATACAATTTGGAGATTGTAACAAAGTATTGAAAACACTTTTGCAAGGGGCTTTAAAGGCATTGAATTTTAAATTTTTGGGGTGCAGTTCATGTTACGGTGACGTAAGAGGGCAGTTTTCTTCTGTTTGTTTGAGGTCTGCCTGAGTGCCACAGCTGAGAAGTGGTGTTGAACCCTTTTTTAATTGCACAAATAAGCTCAATGTTAAAGTCTTAAGTTGCTTTTTTGACAAGCTACAGAAAACAAAAATTCACATCTATGCCTAATTCACTCTTAGGCACAACTTATTCCATAGTAAACTATGTCATGTGGAGAAAATTCCTGGGTGAGCCTTCACTTATTTTACAACCATCTGAAACAGCAAAGAGGGTTTCTGGATCAAAGTTTCACAAAAAAAAAAAAACTAAAATAAAATAAAATAAACAACACTAAAAAATAACTGTTATCCACCCAACAGTTGATGTCCCCAGAATCAAGTTGTTTATTTTACAGTTTAGGCAACAAAGCAACACCGGTCAAAAAAGACCCAGCGCAGGAAGGTTTCAGAATATCCAATGTCAAAGCAACAAACAAAACACACCCTTCTAACTATGACATCAAACATAATCCAAACAAAAAGATACAAGGGCTGAAATTCTTGTCTATCCACAGAACTTGGATACAATGGCTGCGAAATCCTAGCAGATTCAGCTGTGAAGAAAGACAATTGTCTTTTAGATGCTCACACTTACTCATAAAACTATTCACATCAGGCTGCACAAGTGTGCAACAAAGACAAGATCCTTGCAAATCAAGGCCCAGGAAACAAGGGACTTCACACCTTCAGATAAACGTCTGTAGGCAGTGGCTGATGAAACTGCAACATGTCTTTATCTTTATCTGAAAGGCCTGGAACTAATGGAGAAGAGCTTTTTTTATGAGGAGAGCCCCTAGAGGTCAGCAACTCTGACACACACATAAAATACACAGCTCTGAATATCATCGCATTTTAAAGTTTCAAGGTATTTTCAAAGCTAGAGTTGTAAAAACATTCTCCTAAACAGAACATTCCTCGTCTATGTAACCTTTATTTCGGAGCCAAAACAAATCCATTCTAGCACGAACAAAATTATATCTTAAGATCCAGACAGCAAACACTTTTATTTTATTTTGAAAAGCACAAGAAGGGAATGTTCTTGTTTTCTGTCCTTGTAGTCACTCTGTGGTAACATGTATATTTATAATGTGTGACCAGTGTCTGGATACCTACTGTGTTTTCTTCCATAACAGCAGGCTTTTGCACTGGACAGATCTTAAAATATAATATGGCCATTTGATCTCAATAATATTCATATAAACCAACATTTAATTATTTAAAACCCCAAATTGACTTTAAGTAGTCTGTTTTTGTTGACTCCTTGTCGGTATACTTACATGCTTGGGTTGTGCCTCACTCACAAACGAAGCAAATGTCTCACCATAACCCCAAAGAGTTGGATATTATTCGAAAGAGGAAGAGAACATAACTTAGTTTGTGATCCACACAGTAGTCCCTGGTGATTGGCCACAAACCAAAGAAGAGACACCAAACAGAGCTGCAGTTTTAGGACGCAGACTATAAACTGACTCGTTAAAGGGAAGCTCTACATTTTTAAAAATAACACTTTTTAAAGGAATGGAAATACCCAACTCCTTAAAACCTCCAACACACACACACACACAAACACCTGGCCTTGCTCAACTAGAAATAATTTCTCAACCTTGCAATAATTTTAATGTATTTTATTAAGTCAAAATAAATCAAATAAAAACAACGTGAAACATTTTACCTAAGGTGGTTGACACAAATCACATTTTTGTTACATCTTTGAGGACAAAAAGCTGTCATAGTTTTCAGGTATCTGACCCACATAAAACAGAGGACTCTCAGGAGTGCAATAATAACGGAGTTTATTAAAATGTGCTGGTGAATCTTGGAGCAGGAAACAATGGTCAAGGCAGGAAAAGGAAGGGGAATCCAGGGAAATGACAGCGACGCGGGGAACTGGAGACTTTTGGTGATGGATGTTTAAGATGCCAGACTTTCCAGCGGAATCCAGGTGGACTGTTGTCCAGGGGATGCACGGCGGAGTGGGCACAGAGAAGCGGGAACCAGAGTGGTGACTTTTCCAAGGGATCTTGACGGGGTGCGTATGTGAACGGATGAGAAATGAACCTGAAGATGAGAACAACGAAATATTACTGGTGGCACGGGAAAAACAAAGTAAGAAAGTAAGAAAATTCAAAACTCAAAAATCCAACTAGAGAAAATAAACAAACAACTAGAAAACTGTAAAAGACTACAGACTAACGAACTGGCTCTGACAACAGGTAAACGTTACCAGGAGTAACAAACACTCAGGCAACGAGAAGCTGGTTCACCGCTCCCTTTAAGCTGCTCAGCTCAATCAGCCTCAACGAGAAGCACCTGGGCAGGAGCCCAGGTGTGGAAACAGCGTTGCAGAGATCCAGTTTGGTGAAAATGGTGGCTTTGTGTAAGAACTCGAAGGCGGCGGTGATGAGAGGTAATGGATATTTATTCTTTATGGTGATTTTATTTAAACCTCTGTAATCAATGCAGGGCCGGAGCGAACCATCCTTTTTGGAGACGAAAAAGAAACCCACACCCAGGGGAGACGAGGAGGTCCTAATGATGCCAGCGGCGAGGGATTGATTAATGTAGGTCTCCATCGATTCTCGCTCCTAGTGAGAGATGTTGAACAGTCTGCTAGATAGTAGTGAGGCTCCGGGTAACAGATCTATGGCGCAGTCATATGGTCGTTGAGGTGGTAAGGAACAAGCCTTGCTTTCGCTAAATACCTGTCTGAGGTCGAGGTACTCTTCTGGGATGTTGCTGAGATCCTGAGAATCGATGGAGACCTCTTCCTGGGGCGGGCTAGGAGGAACGTAAGCCTGGAGACAGGAGGAAAGACAGTTATTGGACCATGAAGTGATGGAGCAGTCTGAACAGTTTATGGTTGGATTGTGGGTCTGGAGCCAGTCAAAACCGAGGGTTATATTGGGTTGGGAGTAGGAAAACCCAAAGTTAACAGTTGCGCTGATTGTGATTAAGTGTAGCAGGAAGGAGAAGACGAGGCTGACTGGATGGAGTAGCCTGGTGCGTCTGTGGCCTCACGTTCACAGACGGACCCTCAAGGGGCTTCTCCTTCTTGAGTAATGGTCAATGGCCATGAGTGCCGCAGTAAAGGCACTCTCTGGACTGCATCCTCCTCTGCCGTTCTTGACTTGGAACCTTGTTTTACTTTACGTAACTTCCGACCCAAAGATACCGAATAGTTTTCTTGCCCAAAACCTCTCTTAATTTGTCCTGGAAATAGTGAAAAGGTAACCCAAACTCAGGAAATCTATTAAACCGAAACCCCGGCTGGTGCTCTGGCGACCCCCAGTGGACAACCTGCGATGGTGCTGAAAAGTATCTCTATGACAGAAGCTTAACATAAAATGCAGGAATATAGGACAAAGTATGTATTATTAACAATTATTAAAGATTGGGTGCTGTTTAATTTCTTTTTTTTTCACATTTTGACACATAGGATAGAAAAACACAATTTATTAACATTGAGAAGTAATTTGGTGTTTTCAGTGAAAAGCACAAGTTGAATTTTCTATAGCCTTCAATAAAATTTTATTTTCATCAAGGTAAGAATTACAGCCTGGCTGAAGGGCTGGAAGAAACAAAGGAGGGCAACACAGGGCGCTAATACTTTTATAAAATCGTTTATTTAAAGATATCCAACAGTAACGTGTTTGATCAGTTATCACTTACAGTAAGTCAGAATGCATGGATGTGTGAAGATGCATATGACCAAGACCCAAACATCAAAGATGGCCATGGGGAACTCTTAAATGAACTGAGGAGCCACTGCTGAGGAGCAAAAAAGAAAACTGAAGATACAACCCATAAAATTCAAGTAATTTAAAATTTCCTATGAGTTGCATTTTGGTATTTAACTCAACATGTGAGAACAACATTTATACATTAGGTTAACCCCACCAATGAACAAATTACTCTTCTAACTCCAATTAAAGACTTTTTACTTTGGCACTCATCCACATAAAACATTTACCCCCAGGTTAGAAGTTTGGGCTAAATGGAATAATAGGTTTTGGTTATACATTGTATGCACTTTATATACATCCTCATTCTATAGGTTTATAGGCTAAGTGACCCCAAACTTTCCATTCCTTCCAACTATTTTCTTCTCCTATGGCCTAACTGGATTTTCCCTTTGAATGGATTTAAATGCATTTCAATCATATGGATAATAAAAAAGTCTCTCACGTGCAACCACTCGCTTGTTGGTTTTCCTTTTTAGGCTCAATGCAAACAAACATAAACACATGGAAACCATAAAAGCATGGCAGTATATATAAAGTGGTAGAGAATAGAGAAATTCCCTCTGGTCACACTGACCACCATTGGTTTTTTATGTAAAGCAGCACATTCTGATAAGTCAACATTTGCCAAGGGTGTCCTCCACAATCCATTTTATGGTTATAGTGTCTTAAAGGATGTGGCACCGACCTGTCGCCATTGAGGAGGGAACTAGTTTGACATTATTTTAGCATTTCGAACCCAGTTATTTACACTGTGTTTTTTCTGTCAACTAATTTGAGAACATGTCTGCTGCAATAACCCTTTACACAAGCTTGTTCAGTGAAATGCAAGCTTTTCAAAATGATTTTTCTATGTAGATCAATACATTTTCTCCTAATTAAAAAAAAATCTTAAAATACTGCTAAAAGTAAAATGATTATCATGCTATCATAGCTAGAGATAAAAGATAACACACAGAATTTCTATTAGTTATATTAATGTCCAATAATATAGTCATATTCTGATTGAAATACACCCAAAGACTTGCAGGAAGGAAGCTGAATGATGTTCAAAGAGTGATTTAATGAAGAAACAAGGAGAAAACCCAAGTCAGACCAGGAAACTTAAATCGTTAGGGAAGAGCAAAGGATAATTCAATTTTAAGGAGCTTTGATAAGTGGAGCAAGGCACAGGTGAGTCTTCATTTCCACAATGACTGAAGATGTTTGAGTAGAGGAGTATAGGTAGAAGCAATGGAAAGTTACTGATTACACTAATTATTTGCAAAGAAACAGCAAAAAGCAGTTTTACACACTTAATCAGCTTATGCAAAACAACAAAGATAAATTGATTTTAGGGCTCAACTGACATGACATGTAATTTTTTTTTTTTTCATGTTGTAACATTTCCAATGCTGCCCTAAGCTACTCCCTGTATATCTTTTTAAGAATGAATAAATATACAGGAGCTTCACAAAACTGAAAACTAATACGTCTAACTACTCACAACGTCTGAACAATTGGTGACACAGAGAGACCAACAGAGTTCGAAATATTCATTTGGAGTCAGTTGGTAAAAATAATGTTATAAAAATACAGTTGATTTTAGTGAGGCAGTGGTGATACGATGTAACCTGAAAGTCATTTGATGAAGCTTTGGAAAAGTATTTGCGATATTCACAAAGTTAAAGTTTATTTGGAAAAGTTCCTGTCTGAACTGCCGCTCTATGTCCTCACAGTAACACTTTATTGCTTAACAAATAAACTGCGGTTGCATGAATCTGATCCCCAGTTCGGCAGATGCAGGGTCTCTTGTTGGGTGATGGTGCGTTTACCTTGTTCTATCTTCTCTTCCGATAGTGTGACTTGTTATTTGCTGATATATGGCAGAGATAGAGTCTTCTTGGAGTGTGGATTCCCATATTAGCAAAATACAGCATCCCTCTTGTCAAATCTATATTTTGCTTTGTCTTTTCTTTTAAAAGTTATGTTATATAATCCAGACTCATCAGACTGTTCAACTAACAGATAGATTTTTTGTTTAAATTTAATAGAGCTTTTGACAGATTGAAATATGTAGATGTTGAAATGTCCATGTCATTGTTAAAACTTTGGATAAAGCACAAAAAAACCCAATGGCTAACAGAAAGACGGATGAGAATAACAATTATAATGAATTGCGCCCAATGGTCATAATGGAATCATTATGTGGAAACTGTGAAAACTCTACACAGCTATTTTTGATTACAATAAAGGTACAATTGTTGGAACTATAATAGGCCCTTAAATGGTGCAATGTAATTGGAGGCATTTAAGGTTATGCTTAGATTTTTGAAAATGTTTTATATTGAGAAATTCTGCCCTCTGCTGTTGAAGTTATGAACTAAATGATGTTGTAGTTCTGATTTCAACAAGGTGAAATCTGCACATGTCCACACACAGCTGTTTGTTTTGCCTGCATCTAAATAATAATTAGAAATAAAAGGCATGTTTGTTCATAACCATGTCTATCTATCTATCTATCTATCTATCTATCTATCTATCTATCTATCTATCTATCTATCTATCTATCTATCTATCTATCTATCTATCTATCTGTCTGTCTGTCTGTCTGTCTGTCTGTCTGTCTGTTTACTGCCAGTCCATTACAGTGCAACACAGATAAACATGGCAAAAATGTAGACAGTTTAGCTAATCGGTATTCAACCAAGACAAGGCAGCTGTGCATTCCTAAAATAACAAACTAAAATAAAAATAAAAATATAATAAAAAACATCTTATATGTCTTGTTGCTCGAAAGCCACGATCACGGTAGCCTTGGTTACACTCTTTGAAGACATGATATTGAGCTGCTGTAAATATCACTTCCACATAAATCCTCTGGAGAGCACCATTAGCCTCTGTGTTGCAAACCATCCCCTGGTTTTTCACCCAGATTATTCCTAAACAGGTAATTAGTTGTTTTTTTTAACCTTTTGATAGAGCACCAAGAGATTTCTCACTTTTATTTACTTCAAACGGGAGGAAAAACTCTGCTGAGTCATGGTTTCATACTTGACTTGAAGTTAATAATTTCCCATAGGGATTAGCTCACTTTTACTAAACAGAAGAATAGTAGTATTGATTAGAGCTTAATATTTGCTAGAAACAATATTTTCTTCAGATTTATTCATTACTTTCTAAGCTTGGAGACATTTTAGTCTATTTATAGATTCCTGGCATCTGAGGAACCCTGTTGGATAAAATTAACAAATGCAGCCAGGAAAGAGATAGCCTTCTACGCCCTCTGTCGGTGAAAAATTAAACATTAATATGGAGAGATGATTAACCAAGGCATACTTAATATAATAAATACTAGCAACTAACAGCCAGATAAACAATGCTCAGTGAATCATTGGCATGTTAGCTATGACTATTATACCCCAATTTCCTAACCTGAGAGTTAGACGATATAATAATAGATGTCAGACACCATCTGCTGTGGTGTTATGGTTTTAGTCAGCTGGAAAACACAATTACGCCATAAGAATGGATGAGTCTACAGCTTGACAAAGAAGTGACACCCTACACTACACTACACTCGGTTAAGTTGTGAAATATAAAAAAATTGTACTAGATATGCAAATGTTTTCTTATGGTTTTCAAAAAAACAAAAACAAAAACCATCCTTCGAGCAAGCAACTTGCTGTTGCTGTGAAGTACTGACTAATGCATCCATTTAATCACTATCCAACCCACAAACATATTTAAACCAAAAGAAAAAATAACTTTGAAGGATCCCAGTGTGCTGTTTTCTTGTGTAGGGAGCTTATTTGATGTTGGTTAGTTCACCTTGGTAGAAACGTGCCCATTAAGACCTGAGGTCTGTTTGCACTGCTGATCCAACAATCTGTAGACATTCAGCATTTGGGCCTGTGAGATTTGGATGCGAGGGAAACATGTTTTGGCTGCCAACACTTCCTGCGGCCACTGCAGGAGAGAATTCAGGCATCTCAATGTCTTTATCACAAGCAAGCCTGAAGGATGAAGACGAGGGAAAGATTTTAAAAAAAAATTTTTTTTACAGCCCCTTCCTGGATGAATGTTTGTGTTTTTTTTTAGTTTTTTTTTGTTAGGCTGAATAAATTATACAATTTAGAGGTTTTCTAAAAGGAAACTCTTTAAAATTTTGTACATAGGTTAAAGGCTACATGTTTGCTACTTTGGGCAAATTGAGGTGATTTGACAGGAAAATGATCCCAAGCATCCATTAAAAAAGGGTTTCGAAGAGATAGAGCACAATTTTGGATTGGCCTTACACTTAACTGTATTAAAATGAGATTTTATTTATCTTGGACTATGTTATAAATTAGTAGACCATGGCAAGAGAACAAAATTTTTTACATGTTTACCATTCCTTTTTTTTTTTTCACACACACACACACACACACACTCACACACACACACACACACACACACACACACACACACACACACACACACACACACACACACATATATATTTCACATATCCAGAATTATGACATAAATACAACATGGGCCCTACTTATTGTTTACCATTCAGCCTCCTGGGACACATTTATCTACACGTTTGTGCACAATTGAAAAATAGGAAAGGCTAATAAAAATCATTATTAGTTCAATAATATGAAATTAAAAGCAATAAAATTAAGTTTGTGCCAGTAATAACTCCATGTAAAACTCTGATCCGGCCTGTTCTTCGTTAATTCTGGCAACACCCAGTCTTAGACCACTAATGAGTGTTACCACCTCGGATCCTGTGACTGAAATAATTTCCTGCACCAATGAAATCCCTATCTGCCTAAAAGGGTCAGGATGACCAAGGGGTTATGTGCACACTTTAAACAAAGAATAAAAGTTTAACTTTTAATGGCACAGAGAATGCCATGCTGTGTTGCAGTTCAGTTGACCTGATTTACATTGACCTATGCACGACCAGATCCTATAAAGAATACAAATAGGGTTAACCCCAAGAGTAACACATTTGTTAGAGTGATTGAATAGCATCAAATGTTTGAAAATGTTTGGTCAAGTCATTGCTAATTCACAATGCCTTTCCCTTTGGTCAGTGTATGAATCTAAATCAAATCAACAGACTCTTCTTGAAATGTCAAGATGAGCAAAACAAGACATTAGGAAAACTTCATTAGAACAACCTTTTTTAATAAACTCATACATCATTTTGTGATTCTTTGTGCACATATTTGCATATCATCTAGTTATGTGATTGTTTCAAACTTATTTGGGGGCTACAGTCAAAGAAATAAGGTTTAAATCAAATAAATAAGTGTTGTTGCATAAAGCACCACAATTTTACTTTTTAGGTTTATGCAAGCTAAATATTACTAAATATACTGTATTCATCAATGTGAAAGCTATTATGAAAACTTAATAAAGAAAGAACACTAAGTTAAAGCAAAATAAGAAATGTCTGCTGGTTCACCAACCATTAGTAATATTGTCATGCAGTAACAATATGACCCAGACTAATAAGGGTTCATGTAACCAGCATATTGACAATAATATTGACCCATTAAAGAGAACATAAGTTGTTGCACAGTGGGTAAACTTGTCATGCATGGTCATTTCTCCCTGCCGCAGTCGGTGCACAAAATGTCGTCACGCTGGACGAGGAAGCCGCGTCCCACCAGTGAGACGGAGCACTGCATACAGGAGAAGCACTCGCTGTGCCACTGACGCTCCTCAAATGAGATATACTTAGCTCCTGCCAAACCTGATAAAAAAGAGAAAAATTTAAGTAACATCATGTAATTTTAACCTTTTTTTTTTTTTTTTCAAAACAGAAATCTTTTTTTGTTAGTAACTGGCAGTTGTTTTGAATACATTCGCCCAGGGCATTAATATCATTCTAATTTGGGGCATTTAATGGTTAAATTGGGCCTTTCTTTATAAATTGTGGATTGAAAAATATGACAAATAAAGAACATGAAAACCAAACAAACAACTGTAAATATGTGTTGGTAATGTCAGATAAATTATACCACACACTTTGAGTGTCACATATAGTTGCACCTCAACCTTACACTTGTACTTCATTACATCATTATAGATAAATGTCATTATTTTGACATTTATCCCCACAGACCCATGCCATAAGTATGCCTTCATTAAAAATTAAAGCAAGATAACATAAGAACACTGACTCACTAGAGATAGGTTTGGTGCAACCCACACACTTCTTTGCATACAGGCTGCTAAAACACTCAAGGCAATAGGGGTAATTTTCCTTGGAGGTGAAACGATGCCCTGATAGCTGCTTTCTGCAGCCGATGCAGAGGAAGCACTCACGATGCCAAGGCATATCTTCATAGGTTACCCCACCCATTGTGATGGCCTGAACATGAGGGAGACACAAAAATTAAAACAAATATGAATTCATTGACACAAGAAGCTGCAGTGACTTTATTGCAGTAGTCAATACAAAAAGAAATACGCAATTGTATTTTTACCTTCTTACAAGCACAGCACTGGTATGCAAACTGCTTTTCAAAGCAGGGCACACAGAAGTACCCAGAGTCTTTTGGGATAAAGGACTTGGTTCCTATTGGCTGTTGGCAGCGATGACACAGGAAGCAAGTCTCATGCCAGCTGTGCCCCTTGTACTCCATTTTTCGGGAACCTGGCAAACGAGACGAGAGCAGCTAAGCTGGCATATGGTTCCTCACTGACAGAATACACCCTGCCTGCCTAAAATACTCTTTCAGTCTGCTTGGACCATGCAATGTAGGGTTAGACGTTACGCCTGTCAAAATAACAAATTTTGCTGAGCGATTAATTGTCTCAGAAATTATTGCGATAAACGATAATATTGTTGGAGACCACTTCAAATTGATATAATGATAATAAAATAATATTGCAACTATGTCCCGTCAAAGATCAATAAACTTTTTCATTTAAACACTTAAATCTGAAACTGGTAAATAAAATAAACAAAACCACCAAAAACATAAATAAATGGACTCAGTGTCTGTTAACAAAAAATCCCCTTGAATAAAAACTAAACATTAAAACAGAATGGAAATAACTACATTCAACCAAAAAAGTGATGTATGCCAATCGCCGTTTGTGATATGTATGTTTTCCTCGGGATTTCTTACTGTCTGTCAAACGTTTGCAAAGTTTTTCGAAATGACGGCTTTTTAATAATATTAAAGGGCAGCTTTTCTGTAGCAATTAGGCAAACTACACTGTCTGTGAGCGCGCACCACTTTGCGCCGTCCTTTTTGTATGTTTCCTGTCGATTAATTGCTTCACTGATAGTTGACTGTCAGGAACTTGAAGATGGAAGCCTACATTTTTTGCCCAGCTGAGAAAACTGAATTGGATGGTTGCTCTTTAGGTGCATGTACAAGTTGGTTGTATTGCCGCTCTTTGTTGCTATCGTTTTACCGCGTGTGTATGGCGTGATCTTTGTGCCACCAGGTTTGCGGGCACGGAGCTATCTGAAGGAGCAATAATTGTGAGCGTGTGCGTATGAATCTCAGGTGCACGGGCTCGCTCAAAGGTGCTCAGACACGCCCTCAACTCTGACAAACTGCTTGCTCGCTTGCTCAGCTCACTCTGCTCGTGCTGGGCTCTGTGTCTGCGCTCGCAACTCTGCTGAAATGTTAGTGAGTCTGAGAGTATGAATCAACTTTGTATATTTGTAAGGAATTATTTCATTGGATGAAAAAGGCCAGTCTTTGATTAGCTGGGAGCGATATAATGTAGAGTTGCGAGCACAGAGCCGAGGGCGAGCAGACTGAGCTGAGCAGCCGAGCGAGCAGTTTGTCAGAGTTGAGCGCGTGTCTTAGGACCTTTGAGCGAGCGCGAACACTTGAGAATCATAAGCACACTTTTACAATTATTGCTCCTTCAGATAGCTCCGTGCCTGCAAACATGGTGGCACAAAACTCATGCCATAATTGTGCGGAGAGAAGCAAAGCGGCGTGTATGGCAAAAAGACACAGGGGAAACAGTATCTGACGGGGAAACGCGACGGAACACCGGCTTGCAAAGGTCCAGCGGTTCGCCTCGAAAATTCTCCGAAATGCTCCCACACTGGTGCAGTTACGTTCAACTTTGTAACCAGTTCTATTTTGAGGTTTCTCCCGATATCAGCTAGTGTTTCTTAAGCATGCTAATTGAGCTAAAATGCTGGAGAAGTACAAAATACCGTACTGGCCTGATTTAATAGTTAACTCCTCCCTCACGATGACAGAATGAGAAAGGGAGGGGCGAGTGGAGAGCACCAGAGTTAAGTCTTTTTGTCATCCAGTGTCGAAATAGGAAAAGGCTGGTAAAAATGATAAAGCCGATAAGTGCAAATTATCAAACTCATTTTATTTATTGTACGATTAATTGATTTATAGTTTATTGCAACAGGCCTATTAGACGTTATAGATGAAACTGCTCAAGGCGTTAATTGTTTAAAATTGCTAGGAAATTTTAAAAGGGTGATATTACTTGTTTTTAAAGCAAAATTTTACTGAAAGCCTGTAATTACTAGACAAAACTTTTTCAGGTTTCAGATGCAAAAACTAACTCCTGATAATTGTATAACCTGATATACTGCTTTAAATAGTACTTTTATCACAGTTCTGTACATTTTTTACAGTTAAATATATTGTAAAAACAACCTTTATAATATATATATAAATATATATATATATATATATATATATATATATATATATACATATACCCCTCCTTGGACTGCCACCCTATCGTGGTAGAGGGGTTTGTGTGTCCCAATGACCCTAGGAGCTAGGGTCACCCGTGGCAAACAGGTCTTTAGGGGGGGGACCAGACTAAGAGCAGCCCAAAAACCCCTATGGAGGCAAACAACAATGGAGCCCAGTTTCCCTGGCCCGGACGTGGGTCACTGGGGCCCCCCTCTGGAGCCAGGCCTGGAGTTGGGGTACGCCGGGGAGCGCCTGGTGGCCGGGCCTTCGCCCATGGGGCCTGGTCAGGCTCAGATCGAAAGGACGACATGGGCCCCCCTTCCAGCAGACCCACCACCTGCAGGAGGGGCCGTAGGGGTCGGGTGCCGTCTGAGTTGGGTGGCGGCTGGGGGCGGGGACCTTGGCGCTCCGATCCTCGGCTTCAGAAGCTAGCCCTAGGGACATGGAACGTCACTTCTCTGGCGGGGAAGGAACCTTAGCTTGTTCGTTGGGTTGAGCGGTTCTGACTAGATATAGCCTGGGTTCTGGAACCAGTATCCTTGAGAAGGGCTGGACCCTCTTCCACTCTGGAGTTGCTCACGGTGAGAGGCACCGGGCAGGAGTGGGCATACTATTTGCCCCCCGGCTCTGTGCCTGTACATTGGGGTTTACCCAGGTGAACGAAATGGTAGCCTCCCTTCGCCTCCGGGTGGGGGGACGGGTCCTGACTGCTGTTTGTGCTCATGCACCTAACAGTAGTTAAGAGTACCCACCCTTTTTGGAGACACTGGATGGGGTATTAGATAATGCCCCTACCGGTGATTCTCTTGTTCTAGTGGGGGAATTTAAAGCTCAAGTGGGCTGCGACAGTGTGACCTGGAGGGGCGTGATTGGGAGGAACGGCCACCCTGATGTGATCCTGAATGGTTGTTTGTTATTGGACTTCTGTTCTTGTCGTGGATTGTCCATAATGAACACCATGTTCAGGCATAAGAGTGTCCATATACTCACATGGCATTGGGGCTCTCTAGGCCGCGGTTTGATGATCGACTTTTTAGTCGTGTCATTGGACTTGTGGTCGCATGTCTTGGACACTCGGGTGAAGAGAGGAGCGGAGCTGTCAACTGGTGGTGAGTTGGCTCAGATGGTGGTGGAGGCTTCCGGGTCCCCTGTCCGAAAGAGTTTCATCTCCCACCTCAGAGAGAGCTTCAACCACGTCTCGGGAGAGGGGGGGGACATTGAGTCTGAATGTGCTCTGTTCTGCACTTCCATTGTTGAGGCGGCTCACCAGAGTTGTGGCCGCAAGGTAGTGGTGCCTGTTGGGGCGGTAATCCCAGAACTCATTGGTGGACACCAGCAGTGAGGGATGCCGTCAAGCTGAAGAAGGAGTCCTATCTGACTCTCTTGTTAGAGCTGTCCGGTCCCTGTACGACCGGTGCCAGAGTTTGGTCCACATTGCCGGCAGGTAGTCGAATCCGTTCCCAGTGAGAGTTGGACTCCGCCAAGGCTGCCCTATGTCACCGGTTATGTTCATAACTTTTATGGACAGAATTTCTAGGCACAGTCGAGGTGTTGAGGGGGTCAGTTTTGGTGGCCTCAGGGTTGCGTTTCTGCTTTTTGCAGATGATGTGGTTCTGTTGGCTTCATCGGGCCAGGATCTCCAGCTCTCACTGGACCGATTTGCAACCGAGTGTGAAGCGGTCGGGATGCGATTTGGCACCTGTAAATCTGAGACAATGGGCTTCAGCCGGAAAAGGGTGGAGTGTCTGCGTTCCTGCGCCAGATGGAGGAGTTTAAGTATCTCGGGGTCTTGTTCACTTGTGAGGGAAGGATGGTGCGGGAGGTTGACAGGCGGATTGGTGCGGCGTCTGCAGTAATGCGGACGCTCCACCGGTCCGTCGTGGTGAAGAGGGACCTGAGCCGAAAGGTAAAAGTCTCGATTTACTGGTTGATCTACGTTCCCACCCTCACCTATGGTCATGAGCTGTGGGTCATGACCGAAAGAACAAGATCGCGGATACACGCGGCGGATATGAGTTTCCTCCACAGGGTGGCCGGGCTCTCCCTTAGAGACAGGGTGAGAAGCTTGGTCATCCGGGAGGGGCTCAAAGTAGAGCCGCTGCTCCTCCGCATCGAGAGGAGCCAGCTGAGGTGGCTCGGGCACCTGGTCAGGAGGCCCCCTGGACGCCTCCCTGGTGAGGTATTCCGGGCATGTCCCACCGGGAGGAGAACCCGGGGTAGACCCAGAATGTGCTGGAGGGACTATGTGTCCCAGCTCTCCTGGGAGTGCCTCGGGATCCTCCCGGAGGAGCTGGTGGACGTGACCCGGGAGAGAGAAGTCTGGGTTTTCCCTGCTCGGGTTGCTGCCCCAGCGACCTGACTTCGGATAAGCAGAAAGAAGATGGATATATATATATCACAGCCTCTAAATTCAAGTGGTTTGATTTTGATGAGACACAAACCTTCAGAAGTATTGAGATAAATATTTGAATAGTTTGTTAAGGTTTAATAAGTTTTACACAAATAACACTTTTCTGTGATAGGTAGCTGAGAAATTACTGGCATTATTTCCTACCTATTTTAGTATGGTTGATGGAAAATGTTTCTGACTGCTATTAATCTCTACGGTGTTAAGTTACTAATGGGCCAATACCCCACCAGCCCATCCTGGATCTGCTAATCTTGTGTCAAGAGTGTTTCACAGTAATTTCATATGTAGGGATGAGGCAGCAAACAGTAATGTCAAGATGGTCCACACAGTCTTGTTTTTATTTAAAAAAAATTATTTATAGTGTGATTTATTTTTGCCCACAGAGTATAATTTAGAGGTTCTTGGCATATAAAGATTTTACCGTGGAGCTCTGAAACCCTTGCAATCCAAAAATCTATATTTCCACTCAGTCCAGTCAAATATGATTTTCTTCTATGGGATGTTGGAAAATTATGGAAAAAAAGCACACAGATTTTAATCTAACCACAAGAAAGGAGGTTTGATTTTGTTTTGGAAATGCAATGCAAATATCAAAATAAGTAGATTATTATTATTATTTTGTTTGTTTGGTTTTGTTTAGCCAAGTTGTAGAGAAAAATCAGATGGTGCACTTATGGCTCCAGAGCAGCAGCAGAAAACCTTCTGGAGCAAGTTGTGCCTGAAAATGCAGACTCCTTAATATGTAACTGCTATATATATGTAAAACAACAAGTGTAAGGTGAGAAAAAAAAGTGTAAGGTGAGAAAAAAAAGTTTTATTTCATTTATCCATTGAAGAATTTCAGTACCACAAATCCCAATATAAACCAGATATGGGCTTGTTAAAACCAGTTCTTAAAAGTTCATTGATTGCCTTGGAAATGGTGGACGATGGAACAACGGCAGAATAGCTATTAATAGTCATTTTGTTTGGATGGTTTTGTTTACAACTGCTTGGTGTTACTAAAATCAAGATTTAATTTCACAGATTACTTAAAGTGAAAATATCATCCATTGTATTAAATGTAATATAAGTTGTTAAACAAAGTATAATGTGCACCTCATCCTGTAGAGCTAAGGTTATCAGTCCTGTACCTGGCATGATGGTCTTCTTGCAAGTGCTGCACTTGGACGAGTAATCATGTGTATAGCATTCAGTGCAGAGTAGCAAATCCTCCTTGGCTGCAAAGGCCTTCTCCACCAGAGAACGGCAGCACTTTGCACACTTGAAGCAGTGCTCATGCCAGTGGTGATCCTTGTAGGACAAGTCCTTCAAGTACATTGAAACAATACTTTAAGATTATTAGGATGTATTAGTAAATATTTTTTTATGTTGTAGCTCCATCATTGTTCTTTCTTACCTTTAAGTTACAGCCAATAGGTGAAGAGCATGCTTTACAGCAGTTAGCAAACAGGTTCTCATAACACTTTGTGCAGTATTGTGTGTCCTCTTTCATGATGTACTTCTTCCCCAGCACAGAGTCTTTGCAGTAATGGCAATCGAATCGCTCACTGGAAGACATTCTAGATTGCTTTTCTTTAGCTGTTGGTAAAACAAACGCGATTAACATTTGAAAACAAGGACAAATAAAAAATATTGTGTAAGAAGTGTGATAGTCTTTGGACTTCTTCTCGGTTCTTCTCGAGCAAGAAAATAGGCTAAGAAAACATTCCCTGTTCTTCTGAAAAAGCAGTGCTCTTCCCTACCTCAGCTGATAAGAAGCAAAAGTACAGCTGTAGTCATGGACGTCGGCGGTCAACTGTCCCAGAAACAGGAATGAGGAAGGGATTGAAACGGGTCATGGAGGATTGTGGGGTGTCTAATGTGGGGCTCTTCTATAAATACAGACATGCTCATAATAGTGGTAATCTCTGGAGAGAATGTGCATACTGCCCTGAATCATTCTTCACCTTTAAAGGATGTTTTTGGAGAAAACATTGTGCAATCTTTTGACCCGGTTTTTTAATTGCTATTTTATCACCATAATGCTACAAAATGCAAGGGAAACATTTCATATATTATAAGTGTGTTGCAGGCCTTCTGTTGGGAAAAAAGCTCACGATTAGACAATTTAAATGATTGAGTGATCAATTAATTTTACATAATGGTCCAAAAGCAGAGACAGCTGGCCATTTAATAATAATAATAATAATGTATACTTTATTGATCCCGTAGGAAATTGTTTTTGGTGTAAACCACACCGCGGCATCCATTTTTGCAGGCGCCAGGTAGGCAGTAGAGCAAAGGGTCTTGCCTAAGGACCCACACTGGATGCTGTGGTGTATTTTTGCCCTGGGCTGGATTTGAACCCATGAGCTTTGGATTGGAAATCTGGTGACATTCTAATTGAGCTATCCAGCCACTTAGATGCCATGACATTTGAGGACACACTTGTTGACGTTGATGAAAGCTAAGTGCCTGAAGCAGCTTCATAGACACCAGGTAATGAATCATGCTGCTAAGAACTCTCACTGTTTTCTGGGAGGGTCTTGGCAGCACTTTACAAACGGAAAGCTCTGGCTTAGTGTATACTTAATCCATCCAGAGCAAAATATCAACGGGGAGGGGTAGAACAGGCAGTTTAAATGTCTACTATATTGTTAATCATAGGGTTCCTTTGGTTGCAACTCATGCTAGCATTAATCACCTAAACCAAGCTCTAGAAATATAAATGGCCATCTAAAAGATCTTTTACAGATCCATGTAAAACTATTCATACCTGTAAAACATTTTTCAGTTCCTGCTGCAACTACATATTGATACCCAAAATGAAAAAGCATTGCCTAAGCATAGATAGAAAATTATTTTTGAACTCCGAAACAGCCAAGATATGATTGACCCCTTCAACCAATGGAGAGCATTCATCAGAGAAGTCGCCAAATGTCCAGTGATAACTCTTAAAGAGCTGCAGAAATGCACAACTCAAGTGTGTGAATATGGCCTACAGATAGTCTTCGAATACACAAATATGTCTTATACAGCGGAGTGGGTGGATAAAAACTTTGAAACCATGAAACACTTACGGCTATACAAAAAGTCACAAGTCAAGCTACAAAACAGCAAATATTCATAACAGTTAGTGGTAGCGCAGTGGAGGCATTACCAAGACAGTGAAAGTTACTTAAAAAAGACAAAATTATAAATGAAATAAACATTTATTTAAACTCACAGGACTTAAACTTGCAGTAGTTAGCATTTATAAAAATGTTTTTGTAGATTTGGTAAAACTGTCACATTTTATACTGACTGTAATAATATTAGTCAGGTAATCTGTTAAAAGTTCAACCTCATTTGGCAGACAGAATTAATCAGTAAGAGTCCGGAAGAAGGTCTTAGAGTTGTCATCACACATGTATACATGGGATTTACGTAGTAACCTATTGCAGCTTTAAAGCAAGGTGAACAGCAATTGGTCATGCAAGTAGGTGGGAGGTAGGTAACAGTGGAGCCAGATGAACTAATAAGAGGAAATGTTGTAGACCTGTAAAAGAAAGAAAACTGAGAAACCTAAGAAGGAGACGATGGCCTTGTCTGCAAATAGCTAACTGGAAATATAAATAAGCTTTTATTCATTTTGGTCTGGTTGAAACTGCTGGTTTAATTTGTTTATTCTTGGTCAGAGGGAGGGCTCCATAGTGTCACAGTTGGTAGCAGTATTCCCTTGCAGCAAGAGGGGTTTAATTCCACCATGAGTCTTTCTAGAAGGAGTTTGCATGTGCTCCCTGTTTATTTGTGGGTTCTCTCCAGGTACTCTGGATTCCAGCAAGAAGTCTCTGGGTTCAATTCCACCTTAGGTCTTTCTGCAAGGTGTTTGCATGTTCTCCCTGTGCATGCATGGGTTTATCTCCGGGTTCTCGGGCTTCCTCCCAAAGTCCAAAAACATGACCGTTAGGCTGATGGAGTACTCTATATTTTCCTTAGGTGTGAGTGGTTGTTTATCCTGTCATTTTCTGGACTGGCGACCTGTGCAGGGTGTACCCCCGCCTCTTGCCCATTGGGAGCTGGATATAGGCACCAGCAGACCCATGTGGCCCCACAAGGATAAGCAGGTTGGATAATGGATGGATGGATTAGAGGGACTGAATACATGTACGGCACACAGTATTCCTATTTTTTGTTAAACAAATCCTTATAATAAACTGTCCTTTCCAAGTCCCTTTTCAAAAGTTATCTGCTTGTGTTGGGTTTTGTGACCAAAAACCGCAAAAATACATTAACTATGCTCAGTGATTTATTTTTAATTTGTTAGCATCAAAAATGAAAAACAAATTTCTGATGAGACACGATACATGCACTGGTATTAACAGATATTTGGGTAGGGTGTTTGGTCAAAGATAGCTCAGGAAGACCACCAGCCTAATCCCTCACAGATGCACACAAAGGTCAAAGAGAGTGATAAAGCAGAGAGTAATGCAACTCTCTGTGGATGAACCCTCTTACCATGTGTCTTTATTAGACAGTTGCTTCAGCACAACCCCTTGTAAAGAGATGTACTAGACTTACCCACTGGTAATGAGTGTAACCCATTTTTGGATCAGCCTGTAATGCTGCAGCACGGTTTTGCAGTGTATGTGGGTTGCATCTACCAACCTCCAAGGTCCAAGGCAAAGTTATTTTTGACCCACATCAAGTATGTTATGTAAGAACTTCAGCACAATAAGTATATCTGATCTGAAGTCATCTTCTAACTTGAGATTTCTTTTCATTTCTAAATGGACAGATTTTCTGGATTACACCGGGCTACATGATGATCTGGATTAAATTACCAGTGTATGAAATCCTCTCTTCTTTTGGGGTCTAAATGAGTGACTGATGATCCCACAAGCCATGCAGACATCATATAAACCCTGAGGCAACTACATGACAACTGCAACAGTGTGTCATCTAATCTTTGTTGTTGCACCGTTGCACATCTGCCATCATATGACATCTAAGCAAAGACGGACTGACCTATATTTCTTATCTAACAAAATCATGATGGATTTGCCTGTGAAAGCCATGCAAAATGGCATGCCAACAAAGCAGATTATCACGTGATAACTTTATAACATCAACTTATATGAGTGCTCTTATGTTTATGATTAATTGCACAAAAATCAGTCTGTGGAAAAATTAACCTTCAGAGCAGGTAGTACCAACTCTACAAAGTAAATAAGTTTCTGATTTTGGGTTTTTCTTTGTTTCTTTGTCAATCCCTTGATATAAAATAGTATGAAGCGGCCAACAGATTTAGTCTGCAGATTGTGTATTCCCTGTAAATAAACCTTTATTTGACCTGGGCTCAGATATCCTCTTAATTTATTCAAGCTATACAATAAGGTGTCAGATGCTACTTTCCCCCCTCAATCAGACCATCTCGGAGAAGAAAACCACAGACTGTGGTGACTCCTTTGAGGTGGGGTGGGAGATCAGCATGACACAGATGCATCTCTGTGAAGTGCAAAAGCTTTGCTGCACCAAAGCTGACAGCTGGTTGGCATGGTGGTGATAAAATAAGTGTCTCCCATCAGGCTGGAATGAGGGGCAGCTTTAGTTGTCAATGAGAGAAGTCACACAAACCTGTTCTTCTAAAGGCCTCTGTGCTCTTCTGCCATGCAGAGAGCTTTCTTTCAACACAGTATTTTCAACTGAACAGGATAGTCACACAGGGGATTGCAGGAGGCAAGGACGTACAATCATCTCAGTCTGCAGTCTCTCACAAAATCCTGAACACCCTCATTGAAGCTTTGCGAGTGCCTTCTCTAACTTATCCCAATTCTTTGCAGTCCTCTGCAATGAAGACCATGCAAGTAATAGGTGAAAACACTTATACGGATAAAGTTACTGTTAAACCTTGGGTTGCAAATGTTTTTTTAAAGTTTGTAAATGCAAGTTTAAACAAATGTATTTGTAAATTATATAGTTTTATTATATTGAATTTAATACAACAAAGAAGATATTATACATAACTTTCAGTTATGTTGAATAATTAAAACTAACACCACAGATAAAACAAATTATACACATACAAACAAAAAATATCAAATATTTCCATAAGTAAATGGATAAAGAGGCGATAGCTAAAGAAAAAAAAGCTGAGAAAAACAAACAGACGAAGCAGAAAATAAATAAAATAAAAATAAAATATGATGAATTAATTAAACAAAAAGCAAATGAAACAGGCTTCCAAAGGGCTGTGTTGTTTTGTGCTAATATATATGCTATAATTTAGATAAAGGGTGTACACTGTCACAACAAAGGAGTTAAGAGGAGCACCACATATAGAGTTGCATTGAGTGTCAAGGAAATAGCATAGATTATAGCAGCATGACCTAACAGAGTTTGTAATTCAGAAGAAAGAAGTCTATTTTATAGAAAGTAGAATGCACTGGAGAGAAAAGGAGAATTTTCTGGTATATCATTGAAATAATCCAAAAGATCTGAGACGGCGTATTGCTGCATTACAGTATGTATAACTTTATTAGATTTATATATTGGATAAGACTTGTTTGGAGAGCAGTCAAGTAAAGGATCGAGGCAACAGTTAAGGTCACCACCAACAATCAGCTGGCTACTATTTAGACCAGGAAGTGAGAAAAAAGAGTAATTAAAAAAAAATTCTTACCATCCCATTTTGGACTAAAGCCAAGTTGCAATTGTTAACTCTTCCTAGAACAATGAAGTAACGGCTGCTAGGTTTTTATCGTCAGATAACTAGAGTATTGGACACAAAAACAGAGGTGGAGATGTTTAATGGAAAATATAAATATTTTTTGAACGGAAGAGTATGACAGATATGAGAAACTGACGGAAGGAATGATGTCAGGAACAGAACAACGGAAGACCTAAAGGATAAATTAACAAGATGTAAAATGGTGAAGATAGAACAGCAACAGAACCTGGCGAGCAGAAAACACTGGATTTACTGGCAAGGAGGTTACAAGGAGAGCAGAAGGAGAGGAACACAGGCACAGGAGGACAACTGACAAGGTAAGCGACAGGGAAACCTATAGACGGAGAACACACAGGAGTAATCCACAGGAATGAAACGGGTTTAATTACTGGGAGGTTTAATGGTGGAACAAAGGAGGTGATATGATTACTGAAATTGTTGCAGCTGTGTGTGATGATAGGCTGAGGGAGAGAGGGGAGAGTGACCACAGGAAATAACAGGAGGGAAGTGCAAGTAACAGAGGAAAGAACATAAACATTCATAAATGAAAGTAGAACAACTAAGCAAACGGAGGAATACACTAAGGATTAAGCTAAAAGCTAGGGATAAGGATAAAAGGAAAACATGCTAGCTGATACAAACTAAGAATAACTTAAAAACAGAACCAAAACTGCATCATTAACAAATAGATTGATTAAAACCCCATTCCTTTCAGCATTAAATATTAAAGCAGTCTATAAATCTATGCAATGCTATGTAAATACACCATTCACTATCAAATAGGCTGCAAGCAAGCCACCTTGAATCAAGAAAACAATTTAATGTTATTTAAAAAACAAACAAACAAAAGATTCCTGCGTCCCTGATAAGCCAGGACACCTCTCCTGCGGGCCTAATGGATAATTTGGTCTTTCTCTTGGAATCGTTGGATAACAGGATCATCCATCCATCCATCCATCGTCAGCCACTTTGGCAAGCCAATGGAATCCTAAGGCGTTCCTAGGCCAGCCGAGAAACATAGTCCCTCCAGCGTGTCCTGGGTCTTCCTCTGGGAAAATATGACGTCCTTGGTTTACCATAGTACAGTTGATGCTATCCATTGTGAAGTTTAGATATTCAAAAGACAACTTAAACGCTGCAGAGTGAGCATCCTTATGACTGCTCAGGAGCAAGCTACTGTCCGCCACATTTATGGTAGCGGACGCGTGCGGCATGTCCTTTTCTTTTTCATAGGATTTAACTTTGGCCTTGGACATGATAAAGATGTTATACAAAAGGATATTACCTTTACAAAAACACCTTGACCCTACAAGGGAGAGGGCTTCAAGACATTATGTAAAGCCCGAATGTTACAGCAGTCCAAATTCACATCATTTTTAGTTGTTTTGTGTTTCAGGGTTCCTGCCACCCTCCGCAAAGTTGCTTAGTGCTGGTTAAAGTGATACGGACCCCCTCAGGCCATGACAGAGGTGTCATTCAATGAGCTATAAGTCGAAGTATACTCACAAAAGTTAGGAAAATATTTTATGAAGAAAAGTTACTTAGTGTGGTTTTAAGTGCTCAGACTATGGGTATATTAATAAAACCAAACATCAGCGAAGTATGGAAATGGAACTGTCAGTATTTCATTTTTTTATTACTAAAATAAATTGCTTTGGCACATTCAGTCTCTGCATTTTATTTTACACCAAAATGTGACGAATACTAGATTTTTAATTTAAGGAATGAACAGAGGTAGCAAGCCTTCAACTGAATCCTGTCACTGCAGGCTTTTGTTTACTTCTTTTCAGCTAACTGTTCAAGGGCTTGACATTACATGTGGAGTTTTATGCCATGGAGTGATGAATTTTGAGCTCAGAAAATGTAATATTTAACCATTTACACACAAGCTGTCAAACCAAAGCAATTTAAATTAAAGTGAACGCATGACAACCATCCCAGGTACAGGGGATTACCTAGGTCATTTTCATTACTAGTATTAACGCATAACACATAAAGACATGACTATATGAAGCAAATATAACTGCTAGCAACTTTATTCTGAAAAACGTGTACCTGATGTCAGGTGATCAATTGTGAAAGGCCTTGAAAATCTTTTAAGAAGGATATTTAAAATAATAAAATTTTGTAGAAAAGAAAGGTTTATTAACACATAAAACTGGTACTTATATTGTGTCAAAGTGCAATGGCATCCTATTTAAATTTATTGTTAAGAATAAGGTACCTTTCTGACATATATTTAAAATCGCACACAACATAAGTAATTACAAAAAAATGCTAAATAGATTTGTAGGAGACATATAAATCTAAAGTGGACCAAAGCTTTGGTTGGCTTCAGGTGTGTCTGTGGCTTTGGCGTCTATTATATCTTGAAGAGGAACTTCTTGATGGATTTCAGATTTTTCTCTAATCTATAGATTACCAAAAAGGATTCTTATTCACAGTTAAAAACAACTTTTTTTTATTTTTTTTCACTTCATAACTATGCAATGATATAGCAAAATGGATTGTATAAAAGTGGGACCTTTAGATGTTTCTTTATTCAAATAATTATAATTCCTAAACATAAAATGTATTTAATCCATAATCCATTGCAGATCAGCCAAAAATACAAATAAATTCAAGATGTTCCAGATTCGCCAACAGAAAGAAGTGTGGCAAACAGAAAATAAGGATGACTAAGCCACAATGTTACAAAACCAGTAAAGCTGGTGAGAGGTACACAAATGTGTGCCATGATAAAAGAGAGATGGTAGGGTGGGGCATTGACAGATTTTTCTTAAATCCTTTAGCAGTTCCATTTTAAACAGAAGAGTCTCATATTTAGTACAATACCCTAAAGGAAATTTCTGTAAATTCTACTTGTCATTGTTCTTGAACTGCAGGCAGTTAAGACTTTTCTATAAAAAGTTTCCCACTGTGCCTCAGGATATATAGGTGCCTCCATTTTTCTGCCTCAATACTTATCTGCAAGATTATCCTAATTCACTTTACAATGGTTTAAATATTTTTGGTTACAAAAATTTGAATTTCACTCAATATTAGGACTTCATTTTTGTGAGTGCGTTTTATACCGCACCCAAACACGCTAACTGTGGTCAACTGGCCTACAGACCCAGACGAGTTGTAGACGATGTCATCCTGGCCTTTTACTTTATTCTGCAGAATAAGGGCTCCCTGGGAACCTACAGGAGAATCCTGTGTTCAGACTTCAGAACTGTGATAAAAAATAATCCTGCCATCTCTGCACCAGGTCAAGCTCTTTCAATTCAACAAACCTGAATCCATTTGCAGGTGGATCACCAACTTCCGGCTGGTTCTGAGACAGTACGTGCAGATTGGAAAGATTGCCTTGGATACTCAGGCC
Organism: Orestias chungarensis; assembly: GCA_032876305.1. Lineage (NCBI taxonomy): Eukaryota > Metazoa > Chordata > Actinopteri > Cyprinodontiformes > Cyprinodontidae > Orestias > Orestias chungarensis. Next base: position 7,394 of record JAVLVB010000369.1, on the reverse strand, counting down.
GTCCAAACTGGTTTGCCTCAGAGCTGTGTACTTTCACCTCTGCTGTTCTCCATGTGCAGCAACTTAATTGTGGCATGTCGGTCAGATGTTGCAGCGATGATGTGACCCATATTCACCACTGGAACCCAGTCTGGATTGAGCTCATCCATTTCATACGTCGGTTTGCCATGAAGAGGACATATTGGAACACATCAGGGCTAAGTCCTTGTTGTCAGGTAGAGAGGGTCTCGTTTTGAAGGGAAGAGGCATTTCGTAGTGCCCGTGCATATTTTTCCGTATACCTTCCTTTACCTTGTTTGGGCAGGTGATATCATCCTGTGATAGAGTTTTACTGTCTTCACTGCCATCCTTGAAGTCCGATTCCAGCATGCGGATCACATCAGCAGGGGTTGCTGGAGCCAGCTCCTTAACTGTGATTCTGTGAAACAGATAACTTATGCTCAGAGAATCACAGCCTTGTGATGAGCGTCCCACAATGCTCCATCCTAAGTCGGTTCGTATAGCATAGGGTTCTTCATTACCATCTGCCTTGGAGCCATGTCCACTGTCCTTCAGTGGTTTAATTTCATCGACTATTTCTGCAAGATGACTCCATTTTCTAGCCGTTTCACAAGTAGGAATGTGAGCCCGGTTTATTGGCATGTAGTCTTTTGTGTAGACTGCTGGAAGATTGACTTGAATAGCAGAGTTGTATCAAGGAATCAAGGAATCTTTATTTGTCATCACATCACATGTGGTGCATGCGGTGGGACGAAATTCTAATCCCCCGGTCCAGTTTACACCCTGATAGCAATTTTAAATAATGTAATAAAATATAAGAATATAAGAACTATGCGAGACTAGGATTTGAGCTACACAGAATCTACAATATGGACACAGAATCTACAATATGGGACTTCGGACTTAGCAGCATTGAGGATCGGAATGCAAATATATAATAATTTATAAATTATAAAGAACTATACGAGAAATATGATTTGACTTCACAGAATATACAATATGGACACTGAATCTACAATATAGTACTTCGGACATAGCAGTAATCAAAATTCGGAGTGCAAGTGACATATTAATAGACATTTTAAAGGGACAGTTTAAAGTGAAACAATAAAGTGAACCATTTACAGCGACATTTTAAAGTGACATTTTGAAGTGTGATATTAAAGTGAACAGTGCCGGTAGTCCCTGTGTTTGAGAGTCTCACAGCTTCCGGAAAGAAGCTGTTTCTCAGTCTGGTTGTTTTACACTTGATGCTCCGCAGCCTCCTGCCTGAGGGGAGCGGGACAAAAAGTGAGTGTGCTGGGTGTGTGGGGTCCTTCATGATGCCGGAGGCCCTCTTCCTGCATCTGGAGGTGTAAATGTCTGTGGTGCTGGGGAGGCTGACT
>JAVLVB010000366.1:953575-968792 GCA_032876305.1 Orestias chungarensis | reverse complement strand
ACACACACACACACACACACACACACACACACACACACACACACACACACACACACCAGCTGGCCCATTTCTCCCACTTTTTTGTATTGCTCTGAGTGTGTGCTGCCTGTCTTCTGTGAAGTGCGGTTAGCCCAGGTGGTTCAGCCAGATCCAAAGGACACCCTGGAGAGGTGCCTATCTCTCTTTCCTCCTCCTCATGAGAGACTTAATAACTTGCTGTTGAAATTATGGAGAGAATGCAGGGAATCTAGACTGAGAAGAAATGGAAAAAAAATGTTGATGCTGAAAGAAATAAATGTGGGTAAATGTGTTTGTCCCTTGTGAATGGTGTGATAGCAAAGGGTAAAAAAGATCAAAGAAGGAAAAGTCGACATCTCTATTATAATCTTATCTTATTTTACATCCTTTTTTTACCTGTACTTTACATTACCATAACAAAAATAAGCATTATGTAACAGAACTGCTCCATATTTGACCTGATATCTGACAGACATATTGATATGAAATTTTTTTTTATATTTTTATTCCACATAATGAGAGATAACTTAGGGTTAAAGGTTCTACATTAGCAGACTTGTCCATTTTTTTACATTTTTGTTTATTTAACTGTGGCCTTTCCAGCAATGAGTAGAGGAAAACCAATATCATTCATTACCCCTGGTGGTGGCAGCATCATGCTGTGGTTATGCTTTTTTTTTACACACGGACATGGATTAATAGAGCTACGTACAAAAAATGCCTGTTGGAGGTTTGAAAGACATGCAACTATAATAGAGGTAAGTGAATCTTACCTTAAGAGCAAAATTAAACATGCAGACACAGCTAATATTCAGTTACTTAGAGCAAAGCATATTCATGTGTAAATTTAGCAAAATCCCTGGAAATGCTGAAAGGAATATCCAAAGTTGCCCCACAAAAATCTGTTATTTAATTAAATATGGTTTAGCAGTTTAATTTAATCAAATTGTTATTATTATTCATTTAGATGCAGAAGAGTAATTGGGAGTGAACAAAAATGCTTGCTAAATGTTTTGCTTTCAATACGTAAAACTTTGGAAAACCATTTATTATTGTCTTAGCACAGTTATATATTTGGTCAATCCTATTGAGACCGGTTGTTGTTATGTAGCCAAAAAAACGAAACAAAAAAAACCCTCGCTCGCTATATCCACTTTTACGTAAGACAATGTTCATCCAGAATTTTAGCTTTGGGACATTAGAAGAGCTTCTTTGCTGTTCTGGTGCAAATTCGACGTCAGGCAGCTGTTGAGTTGCATATGCTGCAGAAAGGCCTCTCATGAATTTCAAGCATGGTTTGAGTGTTTTTCATCATTCTGTGATTAAGTTGTGAAAAGTTTGAGCCTGTGTAATCAAACTCTCTAAGCCAATTTCCACTCCTCTTCAGAAAAACTCACGGAAAATGGCGCGATGATGAGAAAAATAAGAGCATGCGAGCCCATTTAGTGTGCCTCCTATGCTATTTCTGGCATAAATGCATCTTTTCCATATGGTGATACACAGATAGTGAGCTGCAGTCTGGGCTTTGGTCCACCTCTATTTGTAAAGGTCAACGTCTTTACTTTAAAGAAATGCCCTTTTGCTTTGAGCTGCCAAGGATTCCAGGGAAGCAGGGAGGAGGGTGGGGGGAGAAGAGAAAAAAAAAACATTTCCCTCAATACAAAGTGCAGCAATTATTCATGTGGAGTGTTGAAATATACTCCTTGAAGGTGTGTGCTGTGTACTCTCATGGGAAACCCAGCTGGAGTCAACTCCATTTTCAGTCCTGTTGAAGAAAGTGGCGTCTCGCTGAGGTTGAGAGCAGCCAAGAGGCTCCCAAGCGACACCGGCACACAGGTATTAAATGTGAAACTGGTTATACATGCATGCAGATTAGGGATGTCCCGATCCAGCTTTTTGCACTTCCGATTCGATACCGATATTGTTGCTTTTAGTATCGGCCAATACCGATACCGGCCGATACCGGCCTATACGATTATCTATTAAAGTTTAAAGTTATTTAGCTTACTCACTTTGTTGTCAGACTGATGTTGAAAAGAGTTTTACTCTTGATAACAACTAGTCAGCTGAATTAGGTGAGTTGGAATAATACACAATAGTTGGTAATGAGAAACTGACCTGTTTATTCAGGGATAAATAAACACAAAATAAACAAAATAATAAATAACAAACAGAAATTGCCTCAGTACAACAAGGCTTAAAAAGCCATAAGTGAAAAAAATATTGGAAACTGTATTAAAAAAGCAAAACACACAAACAACCTGAGTAGAAAACAGTCTATTAGTCAGCATCAGTACTCTGATCTTGAACAAGTGTAAACCAAGGCTTCAAAAAATCAGTCCAAATAATATTTTAAACTTTATTTAAAGGCAAAAATGCCTTTACTCCCCAATCTCCTCCACACTTTTCTTCTCCATCTTCATCTATACATTCCCTTCAATGTCAACTGTTTGCCCTGACTGCAGTCCAAGCATGATGGGGAGATTCTCTTTAACAAAGACGAGCATGTCAGGTTGGGGTAAATATGACTCGAGCGGAGGTAGATTAGCGTGAAGAATAATAATTGATTGACGAGATGTAACTGAGCATAACATGAACTGAGACTGAAAATAACGTAAATGACGTAAAGTGAAACAAACCAAGGATAAACGCGGGACAATGATCATGAACATAACAAAGGTATGGACTAAATAATCAGTGGATGGCAGAGAAAATAAAAGACAAGAACAACCTAATAAACAATGGCAACGAGGAGCGCGAGAAAAACCAGAACCTACGGGTAAACGAAACACTAAGGAAATAACTGAGACGGGGAACGGAGAAGAAGGATGAAGGAGAGAGAACCAGCTAGAGAACCAACAAGCAGAGGGAAGGCTTACTGGGATATGATGAGTAAATGGAAGAAGATGGAGCTTGGAGACGAGGAAAGGCAACGGACACGAGGAGAACCGGACAATAAGAGAGGTAAGGTAACAGACGATCCAGCGGTGAGTGAATTAATGAATGAGGGTTATACTGAGGAGCAGGTGGTGGAGAAGTGGAGAAGGTGATTAGCTAATTAAAGACAGATGAGCATGACCGAAGATGATGAAGGAAAACACAGAGAGGAAGAGAGACAGAGTAAAGGGAACTGGAGAACACAGGAAAGAACAAAGACAAAACCAAAATGGAAAATAACCTAAAACAATAACTAATGATAACAAAGTAAAACTTTGCAACTACAACAAATTAAACAGCAAACTAACAGAGAAAAAAAACACAGATCAAAACCCGGCTGGGAGGAGTGGGAAACAACCCGGACGGAGGCCTAGAGACAAAAACAAAATTATAAGAACACAAAACAACCCAGCAAGAGCGAAATAACGGTTGACAACAAAACGCAACAAAAAAAAACATCCCAGCACGAGCAGAAAACCTTGGGAACGCAGGCAAAAAACAAAAATAGAAAACCGCAAACAAAAAACAACTCAGCATGAGCGGAAGACCTCAGACAAGACAAACACACAAACAAACAAACCAGTAAACAAAACACAACTCAGCCAACTCTTTTCACTAAAAAACTTTGAACAGAATCACATCCACAAATGCTGCTCAGATTAAAGGCACATATGTCCCCTAACTCCTGGTGAAAAGTAGTAACAAGATTTGACATCACATTTATAGATACAGCATGTTTCATTCACCAATGTTGTGTGCTGAAGGTGTGCTGGAAAATGCGGACCGCATATTAGGGAAAACACAGCAAAAACTGGAATGAATTATCTAAATCGGTGCGCTGGAGAACACGGATTGGAGTTTTAAAAAAAAACTGAATCGGGAGTTTGGATCGGAATTTTCCCGTGCTGGCCGATCCGACACATACGCATTTTTTGTAAATATCCGCAGCCTATCCGATCCAAATATCGGATCGGGACAAGCGTAGTGCAGATGCTACGTAAAAGCAGGAACGCCATTGGATTTGTAAACCTTTACTCAGAACCTCACATCAACAGACTGAGACTTTGTGTACAGAACCTGCAAAATTTACCTAAACCAGATATATTTTGCCCATATGTGACTCACATTAGATTATTTTGACAATCTAAACAGTTAACATCCTTTTTTTTTATTTACCTTATTACACTTTAGTATATATTCTTACACAGAATAATTCACGTCACATCATCCTTCATAGCCTGTGAAAGGTACGGATAATTTATGACTAAACATTTTAATAAAATGCAAGTTAAAAACTTTTTTCAAAAAAGAAGAATATTCCTTTTTTTCATTTTGTCTTTTAATGTTGCAAAAAAGGTCTTGTTTGATTTTTTTGTGTAAATCTCTAAGGAGTATTATTAATTTCATATTTAAATGTCAAGGCTGTGTGTTCAGATTACCAGAAAAGTTAAAAACAGGTTATTCCACTGTGATTTCAAATGAGTTGATAATTACGATTAGTAAAAACCATTTTAAAATACCTATACCTTACAATCATGAGGTTCCCACATTCACTGAAGCACATATTACCAGCTTCCATCACTCATGTCCTTCGCACAGCTCTCCCACTGGGCGCTGTTGACGTGAAAGCGGGATGAACGTGACAGGAGAAAGACAGAGATGTGTGAAAGGGTTGCCTTGAACCGTTGAGTCGTACCTGCTGTTCATCTGTGCGCGTACATGAGTGTTGATTTGTGTATTTGTCCCTCTCAGCCCTGCCTGCTTGGCCGTAATTGTCGGCCATCTTGTTTTTTCTGTGTGTTTGCGCGCATACATTTTGACAGCATCTTAATATTGCAGGGAAAATGTGTCTCCAGAGACCAGTAGCGTGTCTTCACTCTTCTCTGAATGTGTCAGAATTTTCTTTCCTCCAAGCAAAGTGATGACATCCTGTCAGTGATTCAGAATGCCTGTTTGTGGCGGGTTGTGGTTGAAGCTGACTGTGAAGGAAAGAATTCTGAACAGAAAGAATACAGTGTCGTCCACGTGTCATGCTGATCCAGAATAATTTTTTTAGCTATGGGTGGACAAAATAAGGTTATAATATACTCCTAAAAAAGTATTAATTCATATATATTTGTAGGTAAAATAGAATCTAAATTAGGGTTAAACTGAATTCATAATTCCTTATATGTCAATTCAAAAATCTCTTAAGTTATACACAAAGATATTTTGCTCAACTGGTATCTTCTGCTGTAGGTATGGTCTAGTATGAAATTATGATAATATTAGCCTTTAGTAAAGGTATTTTAGTTGTAAACTATCACGATGTTTAAAACACAATTAAATACAAATATCTTATGGGTTTTATTTTACTGAAAGTTTTATTTAGGTAGAACTACTAGAAACAATCAGACTAGAAAACATTTTAAAATTAGGTGAAGTCGTCGCCAACTTTTCTCGCCTTACAAACATTCTGATAGACTCATTTGCATGGTAACACAATGCCAATTTACAGCAGACGTGTAACCACCAACCTAGTTTGCGATTCTGCAGCCTGACTTTCTTTCAAAGACAGGTTTCAGACAAAACAGCAACTGTTAACATTGTACCCTAAGAGGTAGACCTCGTTTGAGTCATCAGTCTAGTTAATGGTGCATTCATGACTACGTGATTTTATGTTGATGTATACAGGGCTCTCAAGTTTGGAAGTTAGCTTGGAGTAAGATTTGGGCATGGCGGAGGCGGGCCACGGTGTGTGTGTGCAAGGGTGTGGTCCCTTCATCATTAAACTCATCACCATAAACTGGCTTCTTAAAAAAGAACAAAGTCAGCTATATCAGGACATTGTTTTAATTATACTAAAATCACAAACCTGAACTTACAAATAAGTTGTTTTTAGGTGTGCAAGTTTCTGGTTTTTGTTTTATTGAGCCCCACCATGGAAAAAAAACCTCTCTGCATCAGCATTTGAGTGTGGCAGTAACAATACCAGTTTGGCAGTTGCAGAAAGCCTTGGGAATCTGCTCATACAAGTCACCTTTCAAAAAATTAACAAAGGTAGCTTAATTATCATCTTACAATATTTTTGCAGTCATTAAGTTGCACATGTCAGTGGGCGTGTATAGAATATTTCTTAACCTTTTCTTCAGTTAGTTCATATTCCCCAAGATAGCCTCAATGGCAAATGTGGCTGGATCTTGGGGCATAAGGATGTCCATCAACTGATAGTCCAGGAACTTCTCACTCAGCTGATCATGCTCTTTGGGTCCTTGGTATGGCAGCAGTTTAGGAAACCTAAAGAGCACAATGTGTACTGAATGAGGCGAAGCAAAGGTTTTTTTTTTATGTGATCAAACTATAATTTATTCAGATTATATATACCTTTCCACAAAATACGCAGCATCATTCACCTCACACTCTGTCCTCTGTTGGGCATCAACAAACCTGGCATGTTTCAGCAGGGTCTCTTTCAGGAGTAGTTTTGCAATAGTATACTCAACTGCTCCTATCAGAAATGCCAGTGCTGCCTGGTAGAAGCCTGTTAAGTGTTGCTCTGGTTGTAAACCCAATATTTAGACATAAATAAAATATGTAAACCTCAGGAAGGTAAGTTCACAATAATAGTCGAGAGTAACTTCCCATATTTTTAGATTTTCATACTCCTCTGCAAGTATATACAATGCCTTTGCATCAGTGACATCTGAAATGTCATAAATGAATAAGCTATTTTTGGTCAGTGGGTGGAGAGACTATGCATTTGCTTATGGGAAACTCGGGGAGCATTACCTAGGAGTTGGTCGGACGCATCCTTGTTTTGGATCACATCCACTGCTCGGCCCTACAGTGCCTCAACTTTCAAAAACCTTCAGCACGACTTGCGAATGAACTTGGTCATCTACAAAGATGCAATTCAGTAAATATTTCGAATTGAATAAACACAAAATGTTATCAGCAGATGAAACACTAGCAATGACCATTACTAGCAGCAAAACAAGCTTGACCATGCCATTTTATCTCTTCATAGAGAAGGAAGATAGATGATTTCTCTCTCTGGAGGAGGAGGTTTAGGGAGGTGAAGGTTGGCAACGTTGCATGATAAAAGAGAAGGTAGACCACTGTCATTCAGTTACAGAAAGCATCAACCAGCCTTCTGAACCTGGGCTGTTTCTCATCTTCTAAACCACTTCCCAACATCCACTGCCAGATATTCGGGGTCAAATCCAGTCATCTACAACACATTATGTTACAAAATCACACTATTTCGATCAGATATTCATGACATTACATCATAACAACCGATATATTTCTATTAATACATTAGATTTAACATACACCTTATTGAAAGGATGCAAACATACTTGCATAAATCCCTCCCCAGCATGTTTCGCAATATTATGAAGAATATAGCATGGACACCCATGGATGTAGAGACTGGGATTCTCTATAAGTATGATGAACTTCAGTTTTTTGCACCTGTATTAACAGCGGCATTGTCGATAGAGAGAGAAAAACAATTACAGCATGGTATGGAATGTTTCTAGAGGATGTTGTTCATTTTCTGTAAAATAACTTCAGCTGTGCAACAGCTTTGACCACATGTTGTACACATGTCTAGATTCTGTGAACAACAGCCTTGGCATCAATCACTCTAACCTTAAGGGGGTTAATTTTCTCTCATCCTGCAATGACAATGTGCAGGCATTACATACACCCCAAACTGAAATGTTATGTAAATGTCTAATCTAGTGTCTAATCGCTGTCAAAATATTAATTGTATCATTTGATCCATCTGTTATAAAAGTAAAGGGATCTGTCTTCATCTTGGTCACCAGCTCCTCCCTACAATGTGGTGCCACAGCTTAATTTATTATACTTGTTGCTTTGCTGCTGGCACATCTGTATTACTGTGCTGTGACATAGTCCTTGAAAGAGTCCCTTAAAAATGGACTGAAACAGTCTGAAATGGCAAATGGGAGATTCTGCTGTACCATGGCCAGAAAACAATGATAACTAAGTTATCAGCAAAGTGGACATTCAAGTAAAAATTTGAAAAAAATTGTTTTATTTGAATAGCTAATTTTATATGGCAAACACTGTAACTAATAATTATTGAGACTGGGTTATATAATTTATTTTGAAAATGGAGGGCAGTAGTTATGAAAAACAACATTTTATGTGTCAGCTGCATGTGCTCCTTTTTATCTGAACTATACATTGCCATCTTTTGTAGTCCTGCTTTAACAGTAACTGGGGGACAAAACAGAGCAATCCCGCTTGTGGCAGCTCTTTAGATTGGTGTCCATCTGCTACACGTTGATGGGCACAGGTATCAGAGTGCAGACAGAGCACCAACAGTAGGAGCTAGTCGTGCCTACTGTTATGAATGGCCAGTTTGCAGTCCACTCACTTTTGAAAGAGCTCCTACATGTGGCAGCTCCAGCTAGGGCCTTTTTTGTAATGGTCACTTCTCTGACCTCCAATGTCTCTTCTCTGTAACCTCCACACACTGTTCTTCCATCACTTCCATTGCTTCTTCTGTCTCCACTGTCACCATCTCCCATAATGTTTCCCTTGTCTCAATGATTGCTTCCTCCACCTGCACCTCATCTGACCTGGAAACCTTTTTGGATGGCTGAGCTTTGGCCGCCCAAAATGAAAGAATACCCTTTAGTTTTTTTCCCTGACATCTTTAAACATAAATAAACGACAGAAACAGCAGGCAAACATTTCCTTTGTACATCTGTCTTTAATAATAATAATCCCACAGTGGGGAAATTGCAGGTGGTGTACTTAAACCGAGGCAGCCTTTTGCGGCACCAGAGCATGAGTTATGTTCGCTGCCCATTCATGCACAACACGTGCTAGCTTGTGGCTTGAACCTATTCAGATGTCACTCAGCAACAAGAAATCCTATTTTCTGATAGGCTGTGGAATTCTATTTTCTGATTTCCGCTTGGTCGTTATTGCAGACCGCTGCACAAGTGCACAGTGGTCTACCTTTGACTCTTTTATGAGATGGGCAGTCACAGGACTGCCCATCTCATAAAAGAGATAAGTCCTTACTTGGGTCTGAAAAGTTGGTAAATCTAGCAACAAAGTCATATGGAAACACTGGGCAGCAGAACTGCACTAAGGGAACATGCAATCTGAATGCTTGGTAGCATCACGTGGGGCGCTGTGCCGGCTAGAAGCTCAATGTCTCCCATTAAAGGCAGCTAAAAACAGACGTACATGCGTAAAATGTTTAACCCGTTTGGGTTCACCCTCAGGGCAGAGAGAAGCAGAGGAAGGTTTTCCAGGATGCGTGGGAACCCTGTCAGAGTCCTGGGTTTGAACCCTGGCCTGGGCTTTTTCTGCATGCACGGTCTAAATTTTTCTCTCTGGGTTAAAAGTTTTGTTAGTTTTAAATAAACTATCAGTATTACAAAGCTAATATTTGTAGCTAGCAAACTAGCTTATTAAAAAAAAATGGATGGGATTTGTGGTAATTGTGCTAAATTTAAACTGATTTAAATTAGATAAACTTAATAACAAAGATAAAATCTGTTGTTCCTCAGGGCTCCATTCTCCAGCCATTTTTATTCACTACCACACTTCCCCCAACTCAGGCTACAGAAAGACTGCAATTTCTTTTAATCACAAATATGCTGATGACACACAACTTCTTAACTCTTCGTCTGAAGATCACAGCTATTTACAGTCGTTTAGGAAGTGTAACTATAACACGCATGTATGGACGAGTAAGACCCATCTTCAGCTCATAGAAATAAAAATAAAAATAGACCTGTGACTGTGATAGGAATTTTGATGCGACGATAGTAATAATTTCGCAGCATTAGAAATACCATTTGTGAGGTGTGAACGTGTGAACTTGATGACATCTGTGAGAGCCCTTTGTACAACAGGGTGCAACTTTTACATACTAATTCAGATTTTTGCATCAAATTGATTTAAAAACATGAAAAAAAAACATGTTTGTGTTGGTTAGAGACCACAGCCTCTGGCAAATAGCTAAAATCTGCCATTGCTTAAGAACCCCATGAAGTCGCTTTGGACTGCCTAATAAGGTCAAACAACAAATATACCTTGATGTGCATTAACAAGCACAGTAAAAACCATGTTAACAATACTAGAGAAGCTACCATTTACAGTAATTCTTATATCCACTGTTAGTGGTAAAGTCTATCCGCCTAAAGGAACATAAATGGCACTCTTGAATTGACTGCTTTGCATTGCCAGCCAATAGTGTGCCAAGTAGCCCATTTGATCTATTTACCACACTTACAATAACTTTATCAGCATTCTCTTAAAACTTTCGTACTCAGGAAAGAGAAACATGCTTGGGTTTTAGTTTATTTTCTTTAAATATACCTGTTTGTGAATTGGTACATCCCTAATTAGCAACCCTAATAGAACTGTATAATTTTTAGAACTACTTTCTTTTCACCATAACCTTCAGACTAAAACTATTCAACAGATGGTTATATTGGATTTTTTGTTTGTGTTGTTGAGATTACTTTTTCAGCTGTGTAAATGATAGTGATAAAATGTACAGTATCAACAATAAGTATAGGTAAACAGAGTTGTATTGCTGCTCCTTGTGTTAGTTGGCTCAGTCAATATTCAATGTGGAAGTACCAATATGATTGAGGCTTTTAATTTTGAGCAGCACACTTCTAATATCATAAATCCCTGGTAATTATTACAGAGCAAACCATTTGACTAGTTTCTTGTTGCTTGTGGAGATGGTTTCACAGAGCATTTTTTCTAGTTTCAATTATTGATAAAAGGGCCGCATCGAGAAACACCTCAATGCTGCTGCTGCTGCATACGAAATTAAGGCTGCGTTGCAAGTTTTATAGAAAATTAAGTTGTTCTAGATAAGTGCGGTGGAAATGAAGAAGCTGACACAAAGTGAAATACCACTGTAATTACTGAAGTCAGGCTTTATCTTTGGAGTGTGATGTCAGAACCCAGAGGGAGAACACAGACACAGATTTCAAACTGAAAAGAGAGGTGATTATACAAATGCAGAAAGCCTTTTGTAGGGGAGCTGACAAACAAAATATGTTCTATTTCACTACGGGTAATGGAGTTTTCCTAAGTTGTCTAACAGTGAATAGCTCACTCATAAAAAACACAGATTCTTGCAGCGAATAATAAGGTTTTCAATGTGTCCTCAAAATTTCACAATTCCCCTTTGACTTTTCCATCTGTTGTAGCAGGCAAGCAGCTTGTTCGTCCTAAATGAAATTGTTTGTCTGTTATTGACTTGTGTTCTTCAGCAACACAGGTTTACCAGCAATATATACAAAATCCTTTGTTCACTCAAGTTTAATTTTATTTTTTGTTCTATGGTAATATTAAAATTTTGCTTACTATCTTTCAATTGGTTCCATATTTTAAACAGGAAATCCTTCCCTACTTCTCTATTTAAAATCGAATATAATACTTGCTGAATTATTGTTTAGATTTAAGGAATTCTAAATATATATTTTTCACATCATTAAGTATTAAAGTGGATCCAACATAAAATGCAGTCTAACCTGAAGGATGGAGTTCAGCACTTGTGTCTCTGCACACCTCTGCTAGATTATATGAGTAGCTGCAGAGTCTTAAGATGAGTAATGAGACTCGTGGTAAACTTAAGCTCTTCCTTGTTCCCTTAAGAGTTTATCTATAATAATTAGATCTATGGATCTGATTATTATTGTTTTTATTCTCCGCAAAATAACTTGAATGTAACTCTATAAGACAGCAACTTTTGGACATCATACCATGACTGGATCCCATAAATCTCCTGATAACTTGCCTCCTCCATGCCACTTGTCCACACCCTAACTCTCCCATCGCCGCATTGGTTCCAAGTAACATCCTGTCCGTTCGTATCCAGATTCTGCAACCGCTTCTTTCTTTATATTCATTATCATTACAGAATTTCCTCCATTCACCTGTTTCTTTCCTCCTTAGTGTCACTGCCGTTGTGTGTCCTCAGAAAACCTTCAAGATTAGATTCAAGTTGTTTGTTTTATATTGAACCTTCCAAAGACTTTCTTGTTTCTACTGGGAGCATTTGTGTGTGGGTGAAGTGTTTAAACAAAATCATGACACACAGGATCATTAAATATAAACATTTGTTAAAACAAAATTCGAAGATTCAAAGATTTTAATTGTCATTCCACTTCACATTTTCATGTTTGAGTTAATGATTTTTAACCAAGGTCATTTTTGTAAGCCAGATGAATAAATAAAGAATGTGATGAGCTAAATTCAGTTAACTAAAACAGGGAACTTGAGTACATCAGTCTTGACAGCTGAGGAAGATGGTACTATAATAACTGAAGCCTTACTCTATCACAATGGGATCATTTTTCAACCTTTATCCACATTAAAACAAGGATACACTACATGTGGTTCACATAGACATACATTGATGTGGAAGGACTTAAACCCATATGAGATACATGTTTAGATTGGCCAAAATATATGGTGAGATAAAAAAAACAATGTAACATTGATTTGAATTATCTTAGAAACCAGACCAGCGGTTACTAATAAGAGAAAAATAATAATTATTATATGATTTTTTTTTTTTGCAGGTCATACCAGAGACATTTAGAGAGTTTTATCTTGTAAGAACATTCTACAATCTTTCTTTTTACTTAAGTGTTTCTAGTCTGCACTATTCTACAGAGGTCTCTCCATTTATTTTTGGTAATGAAAAACTGATTTTAGATGGTTGTGGAAACAGTTTCATTAATAAACCTGTTGACGCTATGTTGTGTTAAAAAAAATACTGGAATACTTTGAATAAACATCCCGTACTCTTGTAAAGATGTTTCTAGAAATTCTATCCATTAAAATTAGAAAAAGAGTTCAATCTGCATTCAAAATTTGTCAAGTTTTGTGATGGCCATGTAAACCCAACTCTATCTTTGGCTGGACCGGATATCCGTGAGTTGTAACCTCTAATGCCCTATAATTACAAATAATAGTTTCACTTTAATCTGTCTACCAACGTCGTATATTTTTTAGACCTATTTCTAAGATTTAAAGGCTAAATTTGTGAGTGTTCTGTACCTGTTTCATACAAATCAAGTAGTATAATTTTAGAAGGAAAAATTGTATGATATCACTGTTTTGATTACAAATCTAAGGTCCTGTATTTTCATAAACCCTGTTTGTGTTGCATACAGTATATACGGGGTGGATATATTAATTGTGTATCCATGAAACTCCATGTTTAATGTCTCTATTTTAATAACTGAGAAAAAAATATAAACTTTATAGACCCTAAAAATATTTTAAAAAGAGGTTTAGACAAGAACTGCTTTCGTCAGGCTCAGTATAATCCATTTTTTTTTTCTGCTTGTTTGTTTATTTTTTGAAAAACATTTTCCCCCACTGTCATAGTATTTTTAATAGACTCAGAGAGAAAAAAAAACATCTGATGAAAACATTTTTGGAATAGTAAACATTGGGCCTGATATTTAAACTGAAGGTTTGCCACATGGAGTGCACACAACAAGCTGTTGATGCAAAGAAAGCACAACTACCGTATTCTAAAATAAGATCTAACTCAAATATTCAATTTCTACTGACACCCCCACACCTTCTATATTTAATATTAGTATATCCATTGCCTATGATGATGGAAATAAAAAAAGATGCATGTGAAAGTAACAACACTGGACTACAACAAGTGATTTGTACTTACTATTTTGAATTAGTGAAAAAAGATTCTGTCCATGCTTATTAAGATTCCCTTTGAGTAATATTGACATCTTCATGCACGGATGTCAGACTGTTCCCTCTTAATTTCCTGCTTTCTCCTCTCAGCATGCTCTAAAAACTTTGGCTGCATGTCATTTGTGATGACAGTCAGCGAGTTGCACAGTCGAATGTAATGCAGAGTTCCTCTTTCTTGTGCTTTTAAGGGACCATGAAACCAACAACAGTTGCTGTCACAGCCAGACCCTGTCTAAGTCTACTTGTTGTAGGTTTACTTCCAAGATGTGGAACATATTGAGTTTATTTACATAAAGATGGTGATTGCTGACCAAAAATTTTTACAACAGTTGCCACCATCAAATAAATGGTGCTTCTGCTGTGATGGGAAGCTTTAACCCCTTCAATTTTCAAAGCGATTTCCCAAATGACAAAATAACTTTTCTCTCCCGATTGTGTTTTCTGTGAAACCATTTTTTACCCTCAATCTTGATCTCAGTCCTTTCACCACTCGCAGAGATGTTTCGGGTTGGCAGCCGTCAGGAGTGAAATCTGAGTGGGCAGAGAAGAGGGAAGGGGCAGAGGCCAAAACAACACCAATCTGATCCAAGAGCTGCCGCTGCCGAGGTGAGTCGTCAGTCAGGAGGATGGGGAGTATGGATGTAAATATAGAAAGGAATTTGACACATCTTTGCAAATGTCACATTCTTGAGCATTAACTTTCCTGGTCCATTCTGAGGTGAGCATCACTGACTAAAAACATAAAGAGTACAGTTCAAAAAAGGGATAAAAAGAGCTTTAAATCATTTAAAAGAACAAGCTGAATGTGTTCTTGCATCAGAAAGATAAATCCTAATGTTGATCCACCAAAATCTCTTTATGGATTCCAATTTTCAGAAAGGACTGACAAGCTAATTCTGAGTACTTGCTTGCTGATTAAGAATCAATAATCCAGAATCAGTTTATTTATATAGCGCCAATTTACAACAGGTGTCGTCTCAAGGCACTTCACAAAAAATCAATTAAAATCAAGGATACATTCTAACAAATTAATTTGAAAAAGTTTCCAATCTAAGGAACCCCAGCAGATTGCATCGAGTCATTGACTTGCAGCATTCACTCCTCTGGAATCAGCAGACAGAAACAATGGCTTGTGTTGTCGTTGTCTTTACAGCAATCCCTCATACTGAGCATGCTTGTAGCAACAGTGGAGAGGAAAAACTCCCCTTTAACAGGAAGAAACCTCCAGCAGAACCAGGCTCAGTACAAGCAGCCATCTGCCACGACCGACTGGGGGTTTGAAAAGACAGAAAGCTAAATTAGAAGCACAGGATACTGAAATAAAAGAGTTTGTAGCAGCAGTTGTAGAACGTCACTGGAAGCATCTCAGCCCATGTTCTCATCCAAGAAGCTGTCTCAGCTAACAGAACGCCAGGCCAGGTGTGGTTACTATGGAGAGAAGAACACTAAGAGAAAACAAAAGGTTAACAAGGTTGAAATAACGGTAACTAAGTAGATTGGACAAAGGAAGAAAGTAGCAGAGAGAGAAGTG
>JAVLVB010000366.1:927227-943052 GCA_032876305.1 Orestias chungarensis | reverse complement strand
TTATTGACACATTTTAATCAGCAGTTTTTTTTTTTTTTTTTTTTTTACAAGAACTTCCAAAGCCACATTAATGCTTCATTTCGGCAAACTATTTTGTGACTGCACACAAGTAGATGACCAAAACAAGTTTGTTCAACCGGTAATTCATCCTCATATGGGCCAATTTTTTTTGTTTTTTTTGTTTGTTTCTTGTTGTTTTATTTTACATAATAACCTTTATATTTATAACATTTGTGAGACCATTTACTTACATTTTATATTTCAACCCAGTTATTTTATTATCCACTCTGTCATTTTGATGTTTTATGAAGTTATTTAAACCTTTATGTGATTTTTTTATAACTGTTTGGATTTTTTCCCTGACATCTTTGTTATATTTTATTCAGAAAAGAAAGTGCATTATAACAGATTTTGTACAAAAACATGTATCCGTACATATAAATATATTGTTACCAAGGATACTAAATGAATATTTATTTATGTATTATCACTACTTTGTCCACCCAAACATAGTAAAAAGATGTCCATGTTCAATAACGTGTGAAGAAGATTCCCAGACTCCCCACATAAAGCAGATACTGACCAATATTTTGTGACTGAAACGTACTAGTTTGAATTATACAACGTTTGAACATTTGTTGAAAGATAAGATGGGCGATTCCCTTCAGTCCAATTTATGTTACAAACTTATGTTTGACAGTAAATCTCTGTTGCATATTAGGTGTGTAAGAAGTTCACCATCATCTAGATGCTGCCAGCAATTAACATGTATGGTAAAACCAAGGATTTTTTTAGGCCATGTATATAAAAGAAAGTGTTTTAAGCTTGACACATTTGTTTAGTTTTTTAGACTCCTACTTTGAATTGAAAAAAAGTAAAAAAAAAACATGCAATATTCACATCTGGATAAATAGCAAAAACAAACAAACAGCAGCTTTATGACTGAGAAAAAAAAGATGAACAATTTGTAGGCACTGAGAATTATGTGACTGGCGAACAGTTAGCGACTGATGATGTAAAAGTTTACTTGTACTCTGGAGCTTCCAATTTTGGTTAAAAGGGCTTTTTTTTGCCATTCTTTATGGGAACTAGCTAGCACTGCATAATTAAACAGTGAACAGAAATACCCTAAAATAAATTCTGGGATTTCAAAAATGTTTTATTTCGTTTGTTTTCAGAGGATAACGTTTTGCATTTGGACTAATCAAGCACAGACTCAATTGTTATACACTGATTACAAATTTTATTTGTATTTTTTAAAACAATTTGAGGTTTGAACAAATCAATGTATAATAAGACAAACAAAAATAATATTTGTTTTTCCAAACGTAATGCTCAAATATCAGGCTGTTAGTACCTATACTATGTATCATCTTGTTTCAAAATGTATCATGACATCTCCACCTATAGTCTTAAAAACAGGTAGTATAAGCATTAATCCTTCAACTTAAAAATTGTAACTGTTTTCTTCCATCAGCCTTTACCAAGGAACAGATAACCTGAAAAAATCTACTATTTCATGGAATTTATAACAATTAAGGGGAAAACAAGTCCTGTTATCATCGGGAGAGATCGAGTACAGTTAAACCTAACTGACAAAAATAAATATCTTTGACAGTCAACAGAATAACAGCCTAAAATGCTGTGTAGTGACTATTGATTTGCATGAGCAGCAATTCTAAGCTTTGTTTAGTGTTTTGTTATGTTTTCTTCACAAGAAGAAAGTTTGATAATCAATCTGAAAACGTTTGTAGTCATACAAGAGTAGTTATCGGGATGTGGGATGGAAGTGAAAAATGCAAGGATAAAGAAAGTTCACTTCCCTCATAAACTCCATAACGCCATCAACTGGTTTCACCAAATCCAGATTGGCATTATTACATGTAAAAATTGTCTTTCATGCAAAGCTAATTTGGGGATATCAGTAATTTTATATTATCATCACATCTGTCTAACATTTGACAAAATAGACAATAGACCTAAATCAGTATATTCAGCTTCTTTGGAAGGCAAAATATTATTTAAGGGTATTTCTGGGAATGTTGGTCAGAACATCATTGACAGAATCATAACTGCCGCAGTGCTGCAATGAAACTGGAACAAAAACACTAATCAGCGGTACAATTTACTTTAAGTCCACGTTGAAATCAAACTGCTGAAGCCACTGGTGAACAGAGCGAAGCAAAGTACTCTACTGCAATGGTCTTTATCATACTTAAAGAGGCACACATTTGATGTAACATCAAAAAAAGAATAGGTCATAAGGACTTTTAGTCACAGGTCATATTTCACTAAATGTAAACCATCTATATGCACAAATCCCATATAAGGACAAAAGCTGTATCCTCCAGTGTAATGTATAAGTTCATTCCTTGCACCTTTTCATTACTTCCAATCACTTCTTCATGCAACGGGGGAAAAGAAACATCAACAACAAAAAGCACATTTTGTGATGAAAGACATTTTCTTCCCCAAAGCGTGTTTTTATATTTTTTTACAGCTTGCAAAGAAATTCTGCAAACAGCCCTGCATTTGAAATGTGTTTGCTTAATAAATAATATATCACAGACATCAGCGTTCATAAGAAATGGACCGCTGAGCTTTACGCCAGCTCTTTTGATGAGTTACTGTTAATTTTATTTCAAAAAAACAAAATGCAATCCTGGAATTAATCGTCTCTGCTCAAATATGGTAGAAGGGGAAACAGAGGAAGAGAGGTTTGTTTTCATATTTTAATACTTTGGTTTCTTTTATTGCCCTCAAAAGAGGGCAGTAAGGCTGGGAAGTTGCAACAAACTAAACATCAAACAGGTTTTCTAAAGAGAATCTGGTCCCTGCAAATCTATTGTAAGTAGACCTACTTCTCAGTCTTAGAATGTGACCAGGGACATTGAGTTATCTAAATCCATTTGTGTGCAGATTTTTCCCAGTGCTGTATACTCTCCAAAACATGTGGCTCAACTGCACTAAAGTTGGAGTTTACCAAAACTAAAGTAATGGTAAAAGCAGAAGAGCTTAGCTTCAACAACAGAACAGGAGTAGGCTTTTCTTTGATTGTAGTGGTTTTAACGTCTGCTTAGGTATCTAATTAGATTAATCCTGTTAGATTATAACTACAGCATTAAAGCTAATTGCCTTTCTTTACTGGTGATAAAATACTCTTATATGTTGTTGACATTAAAGTAATGCTGCTTTAAAGCCGCAGTACATTCAACATTCCACAGCTGGAGAATAACGGCGTGCAGTAAACACAAGATGTTCATGCATACATTTCAAATGTGAGGCTTTATCCTGGTGTTCAGAGTGTAATTACTTTTAATGAGGAATGTGAATTCAGTGGCAAAGCGAATTGTGCCTGATAGTTGAGACTACTGTATGGAGCAGAAAGTTCGTTTTGTCAATGTTTTAAGGCAACTACACCCACAAGTAAATTTGTTGCTCAACAAAAATTGCAAATCAGCCAATCAATCCAATTAGGTGTGATGAATCTATACATTTAGGAAGGAGAATTGAAGTGACTTTAAATATGTCCTTTTGAGCTTTTAGTGCCAGATGGCCTTTAAGGTTTAAATGAGACTCTGCACATAACGTAAGTTGAGCAAACAAAAATGTAATGTTGATATAAAAGCAGAATAGAAAATTTGGATTTAAATGAATAATTAACCACTCATTACAACCAAGAACTGCTACAGGGTCCTGATTGGATGATTGGATGAATTAAAACTCACACACATTGCACTAGACCCCTTTGTCTTTCTATAATTGGTGATTGATGGGACTGTTAATGGACTGTAAGTACTCTTAGGATTTGTGCAAATCAGCCAATCCAAACCTAAAAATTTACAATCAATTTAAATAGAAAGGGTCCATACTTATTTATTTGAAATGGACATATCAGACTCACCCTGAACACTTTTATTTCTTTTGAATCTGGTAAAAAAAAAATATGTAAAAGGAATTATACTCGAAACCTTTTAGTAACCCCAAATTATGTAGTTCAAAATCAAATATGCTTTCCATCAGTGTTGTTGTTGTAAATGTTTTAAATCTGTGCAGAATGTTCACTGCACTTTCAAAAGCTTCGAAACACTCTAAACTATCCTTTATGAATTAATGTTTAAAAATTTATAACAATGAAAACCATTGTGCTTCATGTTGAGAATTCTCTTAGAAGTTATTAAATTGTTGTCTTGATTTTGTTTTCCTGTTTTTATTTATATGTAAATAAGTTGAAGAGCATTTTGGAAGAAATGTTGTGTAAAAGAATCAAATTTAAATTAGGATTATGTACATTGTTCAGATTCTTGGCAAAATTGCAAAAAAAGAAGATAAACAATATTGCTAATTGGACAAGACTAGATTCTAGAAAGCCAAATTATTTTCAAACGTCTATCGAAAAAGACCAGACAAACTTAAAAA
Organism: Orestias chungarensis; assembly: GCA_032876305.1. Lineage (NCBI taxonomy): Eukaryota > Metazoa > Chordata > Actinopteri > Cyprinodontiformes > Cyprinodontidae > Orestias > Orestias chungarensis. The sequence continues at coordinate 938,633 of JAVLVB010000366.1, read as the reverse complement.
AACATCATCTAAGAAGGAATGATGATGTAACAGTTGCATACAAATTTATCTTTTAGCATTTTTTATTTAATTGAAACCGAACCTCTAACACACATTGTCAGTGATATCATAAAGATTCTGGGGGCAATAACGTGTCGTGAATACCTTTTTTTCTAACATAAAAATTGAGTATTCTTTTTGGAGAGTGTTTAATTTGAGCCTTTTTTAATTTAGACCTTTTTCAAACACGTCTGTAGATGCATACCAGAGAAATTACAAAAATTCTGTGACAGAGGATTTAAGATCTGTTTTACCATTTTACGACATAACAGGTTAGCAACCATGTTTAGTCAATTTTTTAGGTCTGTCAAAATATGGTTTGGTTTTTTTGGCCAAAACATTGTTTGATATTCTATCTTCTTGAAGTCGATGAAGTTTTAACATAGGTGAGAAAGGTTTAATCATAACTTCATCACATATTATTGCATTTTATAACATATTCAAGCTGGTTTAGTTTAGACAGACATCTTTTTCAGTTAAAGGTAAACTCAAAAGTGTCTTTATTTATTAGAATTTGAGTATTACACTGTTCAGTATTCACCATCAGGCCTGAAACAGATGAACTCCAGAGTCTCTGGCGCACACACATCCGCCATGGACAGCAGGACCCTTTTCTTCCTAATTAATTCCCATTTTCATCCCGGATCTGATTGCAGAAAAAGGAGGATGCGAGAGAGGCTACCCTCTTCAAAAATGCCTAACGAGCTTAATCGACCACACTCTACAATCTTATTTAAACCCATCTCCTCGCCCGTGAATTAAACTATCACAAAACCCTGCTTGAACTTTTCTGGTTGCAGCTTAATCACCCTAATCCTATGTGTTAGCGAGACGCTAGGCGCGGCGTTGTGATGTATCCTGAGATCCGCTTCCCCGGGATGCTCCGATACACGTGTTAACATGTGCTGCCTGTTGGATAGATTATTTGGGTTGGTGTTTGTTTTGTGTAGCCACAAGACAATGCATACAGGCGAAGTATCAGAGCTCTTGTCGCATCTTCATTTTTTCTGTTTCCCCTGTGGGGATACACTGTTTATTGTCTGTTTATGGCCCCCTCATGCTCAACACCCCCCAACCCCACCCTGTTACCATCGCCTGTGTTGCCCCCAGCTAGCTCTGTTACAACAAAGCCTGTTAGCTGATCATTCAATTTTCTGCACTGCCAACCCCCCAGTCCTCTTCTCTGCATCTTTGAGATCTTTGTATCTGTGATACATAAAGTAGAGACAGAAAAACTGTTAGTGTGATAAGGATAAAGAGCAAATATTAGAAAAACATCTCTGTTTGCAGCTGAACTCCTCTACTTGACTTGCTGTCTGTGATTCACCTCCTCTGCCTGTGTTTTTCCTTTTGTGTGGCACTCTTCAAATATTTTATGATTGTGGTGTGGGCAGGGTGAGTGGTTTATCTAAAATATATGAGTAATTAGAACATAGAGAAGCCCTTTTGACATTTTCCTATGAATAATTTCATAGTAGAAACCATTGCCATGCCTGATCCCTGGAAAGGAAAAAAGACAATTTGTTTAGTTTTATTTTTCAAATAACTTTGGGAAAATACTCTACTTTTGTATTGGTATTCGTGTCCCTTAATAATAAAAAGAAAAATGTTTTACAGTATTTTGTCATAATTTTGATGTACAGATCGACACGATAGAGTACATTATTGTAAAATGGAAGGTGCATTGAGTATTATTAAAGTCTCAAAATGTTTTTTACCCATGGCTTTTTTTTGTTCTCTTTGGGGTGGGGTGGGTTGAGTGTACCATTTTTTTATCATAGAAGAGTGCCAGCTGTTGCCTATTGTGTCTTCGCTGTTTAGCATTTGCACCTATCAGATCGTCGTGGTACCCTGTGCATTTTCACTGCATATTTATGCCGTATCTTGTAAATTCTCTACATTTATGAAACAAGCTCTGAAACACCAATGTGTACAATGTGTACAACATGTGCGATTAAAGATATATATTTTGTAATATATAGAGAGGCTGCAATGGTTAGGCATCAAAAACCTGGTACATTCACCATTTGACGGCTCCACCACAGGTGAGGCACAGCACTATCTCACCCTAGACTACCGTGTATGTGATCAGAAGATGAGTATATTCAGCTATTTTTAAAAAGAAAAATGTTAAAGTCATAAAAAGAGCGAGCTGGTTTTTCTTGCATTATTGTTGGTACCGAAGCATTGAGGCAGTTGTCATTGCTTCAAAGTTGAACCTTTGTAACACTGACAGATGTTTAAGTAAGTCTTGTGGGAAGTTTACTAGGGGAACAGGAACCACACTTAACACAGACACGTTTTTCATCTACAGAACATAAACAATTTTAAACCTAGAAATGTGGATTTAAGGATTTACTCGTTTTTGTTCACACAGAGTGAACAAATGCCAATAAATCCAAATCCACTACATTTAAAAGCACGAATACAATTTTAGAAAAAATCAACCACTTCAAAATGATAAACACTCTTCAACTCAAAACCCAAAAGTTCTTTATATTTAAGCAGAGACTCTGGGTGTGAGTTTCTTCCTCTGTAATTTCCCATCTTGATATACTTTGTGAAAACTCAATTGGTAACAACAGCACAAGACAACTACTAAAATAGGTCTAGATTTTGACTGGACAATTGTAGAATTCGCTTTTATTTAAATGCAAATGTTTAGAATTGAGTACAATTGTCCCTTACATGGTTGTGAATGGTTTCAAACTGCAGTGTATATACATAACAAATACCTAATGTTTTAGATTAGACTATAAAAATACATACAATAAAAACTGTGGCATCAGTCTTTAAGAATTTAATACCATAAATTCTAAATTAATAATCCTATCCCAAAGTACAATAAAACACTTTTTTGTATTGGTATATAATACTTTTAGAACTTAGCAATATAAAACCTTGCTTTATAAATGTGCATTAAACTCTTTCTCTTCAGCTGGATTGTGTCCTTCAAATAAATTTGTACATTACAAATTCTGAAAATGTCTTACACCTGTAAATAATTATAAAGTAATATACCAAGAACTAACCACCTTAATGTCCCTCATAGCCTATAATGGATCAAAATTATACACTGGTGGGGTGAAAGGCAGCAATTACTTCTTAAACATCAACTTGGTTTCTATGGTAACCAGCCTTCCCCCAGGTACTTCTGAAACACCAGCACTTTGAGGATTAATTGTAATGATTGCAAAGTTAGTCAACACAAAGTCTAAACCCCTCACAAAACAGTTCTTGCAGAGATAATTCTACAGGCATCAGACCCATAACAGCACCAGCAACTCATATTTAACTTAATCTTTTGTAGTTTATAATAGAAATTTGTCGGAAGCATTTCTTAAACATGTGTTGGCCGCCCATTGATAAAATGAATCTCCTCATTTCATCTGGATCTAGTAACTTTGCAGGGCTATAGAGCACATAAAACACACGTTGATGCTCAAGAATACATTCTGAGATGATTTGACCTTGGTGCACTGACCATCTGCAAGCAAGCATCAGCAGAAGGTTATAGTGTACTTCCATTAGGAATGGAAATGGAAAAAACATCGAAATACAGTTGTTACCAAGCACCACTTAGAACTGGGATATTATTCAGTACTATTTTATTCCAGGTCAACCAAAAATAGCAATTTTATTGGTGGAATGCCATCATTAAAAATGTTGTGAATCTCCTAGGAATTCATAGTCTCCCCCTGGTTTTCCTGCTGTGTTACAATACTTGTTTTGCAAAAGAGAAACATTCTGTTTAGTATAGTTTGTGCCTTTTGCTAAAGGATGATCTAAGATAATACTTATAAACTGAGATTGTAAATATGATCATAAATGAATGTATCAAACCATAATTAAAGATGTGCTAGAAAAAGAAAGTAGTACTAGTGAAAGATAAACCTGAAAAAAAAATACTGTACTATTTAAGAAAGTCTTCATTAAAAATGTTGACATGACCAAAGTAAATCCCAAGACCCCCTTTCTGCCTTATTCTGATCCTCTGTCTGAAGTCAGTAAGCCATCTTCTCCAGTTTTAAACGGCCTTATGCATTGAGTTAAAGTCACGAGATTGGCTGATACATAGTTTTTGTTCGAATGCAGCTGAGCAGGTCACTATTTGAATGTCCTTAAGAATATATTATGTCAGAGTCAGTTCTTGTTTTTTCATTTAATCTTTAGCTTTTTTTTTTGTATTTTAAAGAGATTGTTAAATTTATGTTATGTCCAGCCATTTATTTATTGACTATAATTATGTCCAATAAATGATCCTCACCTGGAAACTAAATAAGCTATAATACATAGCCGGTTGTGGTTGGCTCATCGGAAACTTGCCAGGTAAAATGTTTAATAGTTGTCATAAAAACGGATGCAGTCTGTTATTTCATAAACACTGTCATATCATCTAAAATTATAACAGACTATATGATTGTATTAGGAATTTAAATGCATTAAATCTGCCATGCTCTTTATGGAAATCTACTCTTTTTAATAGTCACACATAAAATTAAATGGGTCCAGTTTACTCTCCCGATTACTCCTGTTTTTTTATGTTTGCCTCTTGGTCTACAGTACACAGGAAGTGATGAAGTAGCAGACCTGCATATACAAGATGGATGTTGTGGAAATAGAGAAACCCAGTAGGGTGAAGAGTAAGATGGATATAACAGTAAGGTAGCTCTGATTGAAGTTTAAAGACAAGATCACTCTTCAGAGTGACAAAATCCTTTCGTCTTTTAATTTCACTGACTTCTGTCCAAGGTTGATAGTTTGTTGTTTTAAAGTAAGATCACACTTAAAGGTGTTTGCAAAATAAAATCCACAATGTCAAGACAGCCTGCTCTTTAGCAGGCCTTTGTCCTAAAAACCTCTGATAAGAGCTTCTTCTGTGTCTTATTTTTTTATGTTTCTATGGGTCAACATGAATTCCACATATTTAGAGTTAAACATTTGCTGACAGTTTTTGTGAAAACTCTTTTAGCAATTGCCCAATAATTTGTAACACACAACAAGTTTCTTATGAATGAACTAGTTTCTCTGCATTAATCTGAAAGGGAATTTCCCTAATTTCTTTGCACTAATATTTCCAATCACACTTTGTGATCTGCATTGTGTTAATAGCCTTGTAAAATACACGGTTTTGTCTCCAGCTAGGTTGCCACAGATATTTTGTTGCTTGTCAGAAACTTTGCTGCAGGAGCAAGATTTAAAAAAATACGTAATCTCGTGCTATGCAGATGCTGTCTGTACTAAAGAGGTTTCCCTAAATAATTAGGTTGGTTGGACAAAATATACTCAGTCCTACTTTCTGAATGTTTCAGATGGTATTTATTTGTCTTCTTTGGGGGACTTTTAGGTAGTGTATAAGGAAATAATCTTCCATGATTGTAATATCAAAAATAGAAATAATAATAAAAAACACAGTTAAGCAATATCAAAAGTAACAAACTATTTTATTCTAATTAAGCTATTCTGATTTTACAGTTTTATTCCAATAAAAAAAACTAAGTACACAAAACATTGGCAAAACTATATAGGTGTTACTTAAAAAGCATGTTTGCATCACAATGTAATTTACATAGTCTGCTAATGTATTGATAGTGTTTCAAGGGGGCAAAATAGCTATAGTTGTTGATATTGGCATTTTATCTTATGTAGGTGTAAAGACAAAAAACACCTTTCCCTGGATTCAATTGTTAGTGTTGTGCCATTTTCTACATTCACTATATTGTGTGGTTTATTTATTGACACAAGGTCATAATCATGTAATTTAACACATTCAGGCCTCAAATGTATTATCACCATTGTCAGAGAGCCTGATTTTAAATTGACGATTTCAATTATCATTTTAAAATCCACAAGGCCTACTTTATCTTAAAATATTTAAACATTTTGGGGCTTTCTTTTTTTGTATGTAGAAGTATTTAAAATCTCACATACGTAAAACAAATGCACCTTTTTGTTTTGAAGCAGCATTTTTCAATTTGCTGTCTATTACAGCGACAAAAAAGCAAGCTCTACTGGACAACATACTATATCCCCCACAAAACTACAAATACGCTGCAGCTGGAGAATCATGTGCATAAACCGTCATTTTTGTTATTAAGGGAAAACCAATGCATGTGCATTAAACTAAGGTTCCTAACATTTTGTATTTGCTTGTGTCTATCATTAGGGAGCACAGGATAAACTTAGTCTAATTAGGCTCTTTAGTTTAGAGCCAGGAAGACAAGGGCTACCCGGAATCCAACCCTGCTTCTGCTACTAAGCCCACTGAGAGACACTTTTAATGAGCTCCAGGCTGTGTGTTTACCATGATGTCGCTTTCCGTGTGTTTCAGCCAACTCTCTCACTCATCCTGCATATGTGTCCATTATTCACAAAGCAGCACATGGATATATGGTACAACTTACAGAAAATGCATACCTAAAAGCTTAAACACAATAAAAGCAACACCTGCACACATAATCTAAACCAGACGTGAAGCTTTGTGATAAGCTCTTACTGAAACACAATTGGTATAAACAAATGACAAGAATACGTATTTATGCCGCTCTTTTACTGAAAATGAACAAAAATGTTATTTTTAGCACAGCTGTTATGTGCAATAAAATATGTTGTTCTTGTTGATATGCTTGTATTGCCTGATATATTTAGCAAATAGTTAATCAAAATATTTTCTCAGTTTGTGTCATACTGGGTTTAAGGTTTCTGACCCACATAAGCAGAGACACTCAGAAGAAACGGTAAATGATATTTATTGAGGGAAGTGACACGGGAAGGGGGGAAAGATCCAACGATGATTCTGCGGCGGTGGTGAATGGTAGAGTGAGGGCGGCAGTGAGTGGCGGAAGTACACGGGGAGCTTGACGTGGGAGACCGGGAACCTCTGAGAGTGAGGACAGGCAAGGTGAGTAGATTGATACAGGTGGAATGAAGAATAGGAAGGGTCTTACGATCTTGATGGAGTGGAGGCAGGAACTTTTAGCAAAACTCGAGTGGAAGTTGTCATAAAGACGAATATGCAAAACACTAGGAAACGTTCACTACAACTGGCTCTGAGGTTGAGGTTACCAGTTATAGGCAACACTCAGGCGACGAGTAGTTGATCCACACTCCTCTTATACTGCTCTGCTGATCAGTGCCAACCCGAGACACCTGGGAACCGCGGAGCTCCCTCCTGGAGCACCGCCACAGCGACCCCCGTGGCCACCTAGAAAACTGCAACAGAGACTCAACCTGACAGTACCCCCCCCCTCAAGGATCGCCACCCGGCGATCCAGAAGATCTCTCAAAATCCTCCACCAAAGACGGATCCAATATGAAGGAGCGGGGCACCCAGCAACGCTCCTCAGGACCGTAACCCTCCCAATCGACGAGGTATTGATAACCACGTCGACGAGAGGCCACGATCCTCCGAACGTCATAAGCCGGATGCCCATCAATCATACGGGCGGGCGGAGGGGTGTCGGCTGGAGGGCACAAGGTACTAGTCAGGACCGGTTTTATCTGGGAAACGTGAAACGTGGGATGGATCCTGAGGTTTGAGGGCAGATTAAGACGGACGGTGGACGGGCTTATTACTGACTGGATGGTGTAGGGACCGATGAAATGGGGAGAGAGTTTCCGAGAAACGGACTTCAGGGGAATATCCCGGGACGACAGCCACACCTGCTGACCGGGAGAATAAACTGGTGCTGGAATGCGTCTCCGGTCAGCATATTTCTTGTTTTGGGCCGCCGTACGTTGGAGGGCCAACACAGTGTCCCTCCAGATGGTGCGGATACGGCGGACCTGGTGGTGGACAGAAGTCACCGGGATCTCTCTTTCATCGGCCGGGAACAGTGGAGGCTGGTATCCTAAGGAGATCTCGAAGGGGGATAATCCTGTGGCGGCGGAGACGTGGGAATTGTGTGCGTACTCGATCCAGGGAAGGTGTTGGTTCCAGTCGGTCTGATGGGAAGATGTGAGACAACGGAGAGCTGCTTCGATCTCCTGGTTAAGCCGCTCTGTCTGACCGTTAGACTGAGGATGATAACCAGAGGTTAGGCTAGCCTTCGCCCCCAGTGCAGTACAGAAATGCTTCCAAACTTGGGAAGCAAACTGGGGACCACGGTCAGACAGGACATCCATGGGGATGCCGTGTAATCTGAAGACGTGCTTAACCAGAAGTCGAGCCGTCTGAAGTGCTGTAGGGAGTTTACGTAGTGATATGAGGTGACATGACTTGGAGAAGCGGTTGACTACGGTCAGGATGGTGGTCATCCCTTGGGAAGGTGGAAGACCGGTGATGAAGTCGACCGCTATGTGTGACCAGGGCCGTTTGGGGATTGGTAGAGGTTGTAGGAGACCTGAGGAGGGTTTATTGCTGGACTTGTTCCTGGAACAGATGGAACAAGCCTGTATGTATTTGTTAATGTCTTTGTGCATGTTGGGCCACCAGAATCTGCGGGACACCAGTGCTACTGTCCGACTGGAACCGGGGTGACAAAACAACCGGGAAGTGTGGAACCAGTGAATAACTCGGGAACGGACGGTGGACGGGACATATGTGGTCTTCTGTGGCGGGGTCCGTGGATCAGGTTCCTGTTGGAGAGCCTCACTGACGATGCTTTCGATCTCCCAGGATACCAGGCCAACCACACAGTCAGCGGGGATGATGGGTGTAGGATTCTGACTGGATTCGTCTGAGGAGAACTGACGCGATAGGGCATTGTGTTTGGTGTTCTTGGATCCAGGCCTGTAGGAAATGGAGAGGTTAAACCGTGAAAAGAACAGAGACCAGCGGGACTGTCGGGGATTCAGACGTTTAGCAGATTTGATATATTCTAGGTTCTTGTGATCGGTCCAAACCTGTACCGGCTGACTAGCACCCTCCAGCCAATGACGCCACTCTTCAAGAGCCAGCTTAATAGCTAATAACTCTCGGTCTCCCACGTCGTAATTCCTCTCAGCTGGTGACAACCGTCGTGAAAAGAATGCGCATGGATGGAGCTTGCTGTCCTCCTCTGATCTCTGGGAGAGGATGGCTCCCACTCCCAGGTCAGAGGCGTCGACCTCCAGGGTAAACTGTCGAGTGGGGTCCGGTTGAATAAGTACTGGGGCTTGGGAGAAGAGGTTTTTGATCTTGGAAAAAGCCTCCTCTGCTTGAGGAGACCATCTGTACGGAACCTTAACGGAGGTGAGAGCGGTGAGTGGTGAAACTGTTTGGCTGTAGTTGCGTATGAAGCGGCGATAGAAATTGGCAAACCCTAGGAATCTTTGTAATTGGCGTCTGGTGTCTGGAATGGGCCATTGGTCGACCGCACGGATCTTGCTGGGATCTGCTCGAATCTGCCCCCCCTCGAAGATGTAACCGAGAAATGCGATGGACTCCTTGTGGAACTCGCATTTCTCGGCTTTGACATAGAGTCTATTTTGAGTGAGGCGTTGAAGAACCTGACGGACATGGGACTGGTGTTCGGTGGGGTTTCTAGAAAAAATAAGGATGTCGTCGAGATAAACGAAAACAAAAACATTTAAAAAGTCTCGAAGGACATCATTAATCAAAGCTTGGAACACGGAAGGAGCATTACATAAGCCAAATGGCATAACTAAGTATTCAAAGTGGCCCAGGGGTGTCTTGAATGCGGTCTTCCATTCATCCCCCTGGCGAACACGGACGAGGTGATAAGCATTACGAAGGTCCAGTTTTGTGAATATTGTGGCTTTGTGTAATGACTCAAACGCTGCAGTGATGAGTGGCAGAGGGTACCTGTTCTTGATGGTGATGTTGTTTAGGCCACGGTAGTCGATGCAGGGTCGGAGCGAACCATCCTTTTTTGAGACAAAGAAGAAGCCCGCCCCAACAGGAGAGGAGGACGATCTGATGATGCCTGCTGCTAGGGACTCACTTATGTAAGCCTCCATCGACTCCCGTTCTTTGCGTGATATATTGAATAGTCTGCTTGATGGTAATGGGGCTCCGGGAAGAAGGTCTATGGCACAATCGTAGGGTCTATGGTGTGGCAGAGAGCAGGCCTTACTCTTATTAAAGGCCTGTCTGAGGTCCTGGTACTCCTCCGGTATGTCTTGGAGATCCGGGAAGTCGATGGAGACCTCTTCCTGGGACGGGCTAGGAGGAACGGCTGCCTGAAGGCAAGAGGAAAGACAGTTAGATGACCAGGAGGTGATGGAATAATCTGACCAGTTTATGGTTGGGTTGTGTGTGTGTAGCCAGTCGAAACCCAGGATGATGTGAGGTTGAGAGGAAGCGAACACAAAGAAGGATCGTCGTTCTTTATGATTACCGGATATGATGATCTCGAGGGGTCTTGTGACGTGTGTGACCTGGGGAAGGGATCGGCCATCCAGGGCGGAAACTCGGAGTGGGACAGTGAGCGGAGAGGTGGTTAACTGTAATTGGTCCGCTAGGACCTGGGGAATGAGGGATTGTTCACAACCTGAATCTACCAGGGCTGATAGATTCTGATGCTTCTGGTTGTGAACAACCGTGACCGGGATGAGGAAACGGGTCTGACCAGGACAGGGGATTGAGTCCATCTGTCGCCTAGTCTCTACAGATGGACTCTCTCGGGGAGTGTCGACTTACTGCGGGTAGGACAGTGGGCGATGTAATGACCAGGGGTTCCGCAGTAGAAACACTCCCTGGACTCCATCCTCCGCTGCCGTTCCTCCGGGGCTAGTCTGGTTCGTCCGACCTGCATGGGTTCCGGCTCCGGGGATGACGTCCTACGGGGCTCCGGTAACTTCAAGGTCTCCCGACGTTGGAAAGAAGGCCGACTGACTGCGGGGGCCTGATTAACAGAAGTTCTGCGACCTACCCTTAATCGATCTCTTTCCCTCAGACGATTATCAACTCGGGCAGCTAGAGAGATGTACTCCTCTAGCGAGTCTGGCTCATCAAAAAGCGCGAGCTCATACTTTAACCGCTCATTCAGCGCTTGATGGAATGCACTCCTTAAAGAGTATGGATCCCAGGGCAACCGGGCCGCCAGAGTTCTATGGAAAACTCGGCCACGGTTCTGGAACCCTGTGTTAATCTCTGCATCTTCCGAGCTACTGTGGTGAGATCGGTTCCATGACCGAACACCCGGAAGAATTCCTCCCGGAACTCGTGAAAGGACATACGGAACTCTGGGTACCGGGAAAAGCGCGATTCAGCCCAACTTAGCGCAGTTCCGGACAACTGTCCGATAACAAACGCTATTCTTGCGTCATCATTGGGAAATGAATGAGGCGAGTGGGCAAAGAGCAGGGAACACTGCATCATGAACCCCTCACAGCCGCCAGCACTTCCGGAGTACCTTTCAGGAACCGGAAGCGGAACTCCTCGATGACCCGGAACCGGAAACTCCCGGTGTCGTGGTGGCGGTG
>JAVLVB010000366.1:886731-920203 GCA_032876305.1 Orestias chungarensis | reverse complement strand
TAAGTGACGAGCCAGGACTAGAGCTAGAGCAAGAGACTCACCCGAGACACAGGGACATTAGGAGCTGAGGAGACATGCGAGGGACATCAGAGGAGGACCAAGGGAAGACAACAGGGAATAACCAAGAGGGAGATGATGCAGGAGGCTTGAGGCAATCAGGACTAGCGGGGAAAGACGAGGAGGTAAGGCTAGAGGCAAAGAGGACTAAACGGGGCAAGGCTAGGAGCAACGAGGAACGATAGAGGCAAGGCTAGGAGCAACGAGGAAAAGCAGGGGAAAACAACAGACGATCCAGCGGTGAGTGTGTGAATGAATGTGGCTTAAGTATAGGGGAACCGGGGTGTGATTGGTTGAGAAGGGGAGTGAATTATTGCAGACAGCTGTGAATGAAAGCGGAGTGACGAGACACAGAGGAAACAGAACCAAACAAAACACACATTATGACAATTGAGGCCACACTGTTGGCTTGATTATTTGCTTTGTGCTGTCTGATTTTGTGAGCAGAATTGATAAACAAAAGCAACACTTGTGATACTCGATTCATAGACAATATTTGCATTGTCTAAACAGAATGGATTAAGTTATTCTCTCAGGTTTTGTGCAGTACGCAGTCACATCCAAAAAATTGATAAATGCTTAACATTTTCAGTTTTCAACAAAAAGTTATACATTTGCCTGAAATCCCACTCTTGTAAAATCTTAGTCAGTAACATGTTTGGTAGATTTCATACTCAAGATGAAGGTTAGGAAGTAAACAAGTGTCCCTTGTAAAAAAGACTAATTGTCTAAGTGGGATTTAACTGTACAAACAAAGGCTGAGATGGTTAGCACTGTAGGTTTACTATTTCCTGTCAGTCTTACTTCCAAACTTACTTTTTTGTGCAATACGTTTGAAAAATTACCTGTTCTGCTAATTAAATAAAAACAACAACACAGTGTCAGAACTAAATGGTCTTTTGATGTCTTCAATGTAATGAATGTAATGGGAATTTTAACGTCAGTGGAACTTTAACATTTGACAGTGATTATATGTTGTTGTTTCTTGTATCTTTCCAGATCACAATGGACTAGTCTCTCTCAGCTTTAAGAGAAAGAAATGTCTCTGTGAAGAACATAAAGAAATGGCAGAAGACAAGGTCAGGCTAACCTACATGATACAAAACAGTGCTCAAAGGCAACACCTGCACACGCCAAAAATTAAACACCATAGGGAAGCTTCAGTTTTCTATTTTTCCTAGTGGCTGTTGAATAAAAACTTCTTGATGTGTATTTACTAACTAACATCAACATATCATGACTACATTTGGTTTTTAGGCTGTTCACAATATTCAGGTTCCTTAGGGAAGAGGAACCTAAACCATTCATCATCAGCTTAAGCAAACGAAATAGTGCAGAGAGGCGAAAAAAGTTGATAAACTGCCTGAGAGAGAAATTTAAACTTCCATCTACTGCCTCACTCACAGGAACCAGCAACTGCCAGTCAAGACCTGGAATTGAAAATAAGAATACGAAGAGACATAGTCGAAATTTTTAAATTGGCTGGGTGAACTACCAAGACTGTGTACAAGCAAGTACAAATGCTTACGGGAGGTGAAACAAGAGAAATGATTGACAATAAAACTGACCAGCCTTCTTGAAATGGTAAAAAAATATTATTACCCAATGGGAATTTAAAAAAAGGGGAATTAGAGCACTCCCCTTGAGGGAATTGTAATAATTAGAGTTACCTTCCATGGATCCAGGCATGCTGAGCCGTCCACATCCATCTCATTACTGTCTGTAATCCAGTTCTTTGAAAGAGTCCTTTGGCAGTTCCGGTTGGGGGAGTTCCTCCCCCAACCGGATTAGGCTGTCTTCTCTACCTCTTCCCAACTGTAAACTTTATCAAACAGGAAGGTTTTAAGCCTAGATTTGAAACTAGACAGGGTGTCTGCCTCACGGACTAAAGCTGGAGGCTGGTTCAACAGGAGAGGAGCCTGATATCTGATCTGCCTCCCATTGTGCTTTTAGAGATTCTAGGAACCACCAGTAAACCTGCAGTCTGAGAGCTAAGTTCTCTGTTTGGGACATAAGGAGTAATCAGATCTCTGATATACGATGGAGCTTTATTAGTGAGGGCTTTATATGTCAAAAGAAGAATCTTAAAATCTATTCTTAGTTTGACAGGGAGCCAATGAAGGGAAGCTAAAATTGGGGAGATATGATCTCTCTGTTTAAGCTTCATCAGAACTCTTGCTGAAACGTTTTAGACCAACTGTAGACTTTTAATTGCATTTTGTGAACTTCCTGCTGATAAAGAGTTACAATAGTCCAGCCTTGAAGTAACAAATGCATGGACTAGCTTTTCAGCATCTATCCTAGAGAGAATATTTCTAATTTTTGCTATATTCCTAAAATGAAAGAAGGAAATCTTACAGACCTGTTTTATAGACACTTGAAAGACATTTCCTGATCAAAAATAACACCAAGGTTCTTTACATTGTCACCAGATGCCAACCTGATTCTATCCCGGTCAAGTGGCTGACTAAGCAATTTCTTTTTTCGGGGTTCTGGTCCAAAGATAAAAACTTCTGTCTTTTCAGAGTTCAAGAGCACAAAGTTTAATGTCATCCACATTTTTATGTCATCTAGACATGCCTGTAATCTACCAAACTGACTGGATTCATCTGGATTTATAGATAAATACAGGTGTGTATCATCAGCATAACAGTGGAAATTAACACCATGCTGTCTGATGATTTTACCAATAGGGAGCATGTATATAGTAAATAGAATTGGGCCAAGTACAGAACCCTGTGGTACTCCACAAGTAACCTTACAATGCGGAGAAGATTTGTCATTTAAATGAACAAACTGGGATCTATCAGACAAATACGATTTTACAAGCCTAGTACTATAGTTATACAAATATAACTATAGTATTGGACACCTTTACTATAGAGGGACAAACACAATTAGTTTTATTTCTGTTTAAAACAAAACTCTGTTTAAAACAAGACACTGACGGATTAAGCTTTAAAAAATATTGAGCTATTTATCCAAAAATAAGCTGCCTTCATTCAGCATTGTCAAAAGTGAGAAACAATTCACTCTATCCTTAAAGTAGTTATGTGACAGAATTTTCATATGTTGGTCATTCCGTTTTTTTGTTTAGGTTTACTTTTGTTTGGGTCCTAGTTGCATATTGTTACATGTGTGAGTTATCAAGAGTTCTGTTGGCTAGGTTTGTGCATTGTTCTCTGTTCTTCTGTCTAGGAGGCACTAGGAGGATGATGTGATCCCTGGTCTGCTAAGCTATCAGTTGCTCCATGCCACGGTTCCTGCCAATCCAGTGCTGGGAAGGATAAGTGAAGCGGCTCTGCAGTCATTCAGCACCTGAGTGTTGATGTACCTTGTTACTATCTCACGCCATCTCAGAGCCATAATTCTGAACCTTATGTGTTTCTCTGACTTCTCATGATAAACAAATAAATGATTCCATTGTCTCAAGAACAGCACTGTGATCTTGTGCAATATGTTAACTGAACAAAGCAGGCAACATTGTGAAGATAGTGTTCTTTGAAGTATTAGTAGTGCATTTAACAAAATGTTGCCTCATTTGTTTTGTCCTCAATTCCAAAATGTACAGCTAAAGGCATTAAAACTACCCTGCACCATTTACTACCTGTAAAACGGGTCACAGTTTGAGACTAAAGGACTGTCTCTAAAAAAAGCTGTTCTCTATTTTTTTCACTTACAGCACATTTGTTGTGAAAAGTTTTTTTTTCCTCAATAAGGAAAAAAAATCATTAATCAGTTAATAATAAAAACATTTTTCATCTACTGATGTCTTTGTCTTACATTAAAATTTACTTCATAAAATGAGATAAAATGACACAAAAACAAGGTCTCCTATTTTACCCAAGCACCAATGACCTTACTAAGTTTTCTTCTCACCGAGCCTTTATTTCCAGCCACAATCGACCACATCTCAGTACCGCCCCACTGCTTCTCTGCTGTTTTGTAAATGTCTGGAGTAGCAAGTATGGGGAAACTAATCAACTTAGCATTAATGGCAGTGAAAAGGCTTAGGTTTGGGCAATAATATTTATTAGAAAAAAGGCAAAGTCCTTGAAAATACTGGTTTAGCTGGAGTGAAGTTACTCACCTTGTTAAATTATAAAGGGAGAAAAAAATAGGGTGTTTGAAAAGATGCTCAATGATTCATACAGTAGGTTGGTATGTTTCTATAGGAGCAGCTCTATAGAAAAATAGATTTTTGTTGCACAGTTGTGGATTGCTACTCCAAGAGTAGAGAAGTCCGAAAAGAGCAAGCAGAACTGTTTTCTTCTGGACTCTGCACATTAGTGGAGATATTGATGCATGCACTGGTGAGACCAAACTTTTCAACTTTGGAAAGCTAACATGGTAAAACTTTCAGAGTGCTTGTAAAAAGGGATTAGAATCAGACAATAAATACCAAAGGTTGGAGTCTGAGAATGGATCACTGCTTTAAAGCAAAGTTGTGTCATTTGGTTCTTTCCTAAATCAGAACATGAAGAAAACAAAAAGTTGTGAAAAGGGACCAGAAACCTTTATACACTTTTTACAGCTTTCACAAACAATTAGCTTTAGTTACAGATCTGATATTTAATGAGAAAAGTTACTTATTAGCAGTGATGGCATAGTTACTTTTTAAAAGTAACTTTAATCGGATTACTGACTACTCCTAGAAAAAGTAACTTACTTAGATTACTGATCACTTGATTTGGAAAGTAACGAAGTTACATCAAAATTAACTTTATTAGTTATTTTCAGCAGCTGTTGACAACTGCCCTCCACCACCTCGATATAAAAATAACATTGAGGTTTGCCAAAACATAGTTTATTGGAAGTGTATTTTAATGGAGCATTTACAATATATTACCTGAAAGCTGAACTGAAAACATACTTAATATACATATCCAAAAATTGTCTTTCTTGACTTCACTTAAATACGTTTAACAAAAAATAACATTTTCTTCAATTTATTAAACATCAGCAGTTTTTTAAACAAAGAATATAATAAAGATGAAGTCTTTCTTTATTAACACTGTAATGACAAAACTTATCGTTGAACTTGTTCACAGCACTGGAGCAGAAAGGAGTGGAATTGACAAAACAGTTCAAGTATAATACCACATATCGGCTGACATGTCCTCTTTTGTAACTCTGGGCTAGTCTTATGTTGTAATCCCATTTTATGCGTGAAACAGTGGAGTGGGACAGGTAAACCAGGGGTTGTACCTCATTAACAATAGTTTTTCAAACCTCCTGTCAGAAAGTGTATTTCTTCTAGGTGTGAGCACCAAACCTCCAAGAGTAAAAAGCCGCTCTACGGGAGCACTTGATGGGGTTGGAGTGTTATACTTCAAGAAAATGCAGAATTTCAAGGTCATAGGCTGACCCCAGGTAGTCCATGACGTCCTGTTCTTTAGAGTAGGTTTCCTCTGGCTGTGGCTCAAGAGTGAAAAAGTCCATCTCACCTTTGCTGACAGTTGTGGTGGGGCTCTGCGTTGCAGGAGCAACTTTGCGGGACTCTGCTACCAGAAGCTCTTTCACTTGTTCCCTCTCTCAGCCATCAAAGTTTGAATTTCGGACAACTGACAGCTGCGAGAAGGGCCTCTTTGTCATCCAGCATACCAGCGAAACGAGTCTTGGTAGCCCGAAAATATAATTGATTTTTTTTGATACCTAGTATTTATTATGTAATTGAATTACTTGTGAATCGTGTCTTATGTGGGATTTATATAATGGATAAAATTTTGTTTTAGATTTTTATTGACATACAATGTACAAAAATAGTATGATGTAAAATATTTTAACTAGCTTATGGAATATAGTACCTGTACGATACCATCTGGAAGGCCTGCAATCATTCTGGAGAGTGAATCTTCCACAGTTGGGGTCTTCTGCATCAGAATTTCAAGTGTGGGTAGTAAAGTCCCATAAGGACAGTCACTTTGCAAAATGTGCAGAGCTGCAGTCAGGGGCTTCATGATGGTGCAGTACTCATGCTGGAACTGGTACTCTAGATCTATGAAGCACCTAATATCCTAGCTTGCTACCTGGCATATTCAGATCACTCATGGGAATTTCTGCAACTCTATTTACAGCATCAAAAAATCAATTCCACCTTGTGGATGTTGGTAGCAGGAGCTTTCTTTTGCTGACTTCCTCCACTGCTTCTGATGCAGGATAGATCTGCTGGATTTGCTCCATAACGCTGTGCATTTTGCTATGCTGCTCCTATAAATGGCCTTGCTTTCTGCATGGGACGTTAAATATTTCTCTACATCACTTGTGGAAACTATGTTAATGGTGTGTGAAGCACACATGTGGTGCGGGACTAGAGACATTTGGCCATCACCTTCATTCCCAGCTGAGAGGTTTTCTGTCAGATTCAAAAAGGTGACATCATCTTGATCTGTCCTGGTTGACTCTTCCTCAGTCTCATCATCGGACTCTGGGACAGGCTGAAAAACTTTAAATGCCTTCACAAAATTAGATCCATTATCTGTCACTGTGGCAACTACTTTGTTGCGTAGTCCATATGAAGAGTGGATGTTTTCCATTTCTGCACCAATGAAATCGTATGTGTGTCTGCAGCGGATCCTCCTACATGCTAAAGCAGCCTTGTTGCGCTCTATTGTCGCTCTATGGATCCAGTGGAGCGTTATTCCCATATAGCTTCTGTTATTAGCAGTCCAAATATCCGCATTAGTTGACACAAAATCGATCTCATTTAGCGCGGCCTTCAGATTTCTCTCCATCTCTGCATATTCTTTTTCAGATATGCCGAAAAGGCTCCTCTGTGAGGCAGTTGGAATTAACGGTGGTGGGGATTCGATTTATAGTGGCGCGAAATGCAGGCGAGTCTTCCTTACTTACTGGTTTCGCACCAAAGTTGAGCTTTGGTTGTTTGAGTGCTGGGGGACCTCCTGTAGCAGCTCTCTGTGTCGAGTCACCTGGCGGGACTTTAATAAGCTTGACTGTCCCGTCCTGCGACTCCAAATGTTTCTTTAAATTTGAAGTTGAGTTTTTGAAGGTGGATAGTACTTTCTGACCAGCACAGAGAGTACAGCGAACCTTTATGTTGTTGTCCTTCGCTGACAGAAACTCAAAATAGTTCCTGTATTTCCAGCTACTAAATGCCTACCTGTCTCTTCCTCCATTGTTTACATTTCTGTCGTGGAGTAATATCACAGTTGCTGATAAGGTGAATTGTCCGGACGTCACTCCCCGAGACTCATAGAGGAAATAAAAATAAAAAGTGACACAAAATAAACGCACAGGGATTTGGAAAGAGTAGTTTTAATCTGATTACTGGATTTAAAATAGCAACGCGTTAGATTACTCGTTACTGAAAATAGTGCTCCGTGGTCAGTAACGCGTTACTGACATCACTGTTTATTACTATTGTGTGATAAGGTGGGTGAAAATTAACATTTAACCTCAAAATCCTATAACTTACAGCCCATGGGGAGTTTTCACATCATCCAAACCTTGGTGGCCCTATTAACTAAACCTGCCATGGCTCCAGTGAGCACACACTAATTGACAGTTGGTGTGTTCCATTGCCTGAGCACGATAGGTCACCTTCAGTCCTTTGAATGTTAAATTCCTTTGGGAACTAGAATATGACAGCTCTTGAAGCAGGTATGCTGACCACAACTTTGCTCTTTCATTTTTTCAGTAAGGTTGTTCCCTTTTTTTGTCTTTCACCAATTATCAGGGCTTTGTTTAACTTATCATCTTCATTGTACATCCCTTCATTGTACCTTATCTTGTTTGTCTTTCATACACCCATCCTTTTCCTTTCCGTCACCAGACGTCTTGTGTACCAGAACTTTCTCCTGATTCCCCCTTTCTGCTTTTTAAGGCCAGGCTCAGGTGGCTAAGTGAGGCAGAGATGGATGGGATGTCGACCAACATGTTCACCCGGCGGCATCCTCAAAGAGTCGCCGTATCAGCCAACATCCCAGTGGTCTGTCAGGTACGACCAAGGGAAGTGACAGGTGCACACTGTATTCCCTTTGCTCTGAGGTACAAAGCATTGTTCTCCAATCATAGCTGACAAATACTTGACATGATGTAAATCAAAAATGCAGCTGTATATGAATAATATTTAAAATCAAAGTCTTAGCTTTCACTCACAGTAAATGACTGAAACTCAGTTTATTGATTGAGTGGTGCAACTTTTTTTCTTTTGTTCATATAAAGTTTTTTTTTTACTCTTATTACAGTTGTAGACATCTTTATCAAAAGTTGAACACCTTCTTTTGTTAGGCCTTGCCACATCTGAACACTTTGAGTGCCCTCTTTGTGTGCTTTCTTTTCCGAGACTATGAATGTTTGCAATTACTTTGAGAAAGCATTTCGAGTGATGGATTAAAAGCCTTTATGTAAAAGTTTTAGGAGGAACAACCTCCACTTTATAATTTAAACTGTCCGACCTCTTTCTCCTTGTTTGGTCCAATCAAATGCCAGTATTTTTACTCAACTTAATATTTTATAAACTCCTTGATACAAACATAAATAAAATCAATGTTCCATTTTCCAGTGAAGTGCTTTTGGAGAGTTGCATTTTATTGCTAATTAGTGCTGGCGACGGGTAAGAAAAAGCAATGAAAATAGGGAGAAAGAGAAAAAAAGACTGCCTTCCAAGCCACTTTGCTACAATGATGATGTTTAACCTCCCAAGAAACCACTCGCTCTGAACAGCTATTGATTTGCTAATTGCCTTCACTTTCAATTCTATTGTTCCTTCAGGTGGTATTTAACCCCAGTGACATGTAGCATTCACAAAGGACACCCCTACCCCCCGCCACCACCTCTGACTTCAAAGACCAGAGTTCTCAGTCCAGTCATGAACAAAGTACTGTTTAAAAGTCAACTTTTCATTTACTGCACTTGATTTTTGTGACCGGGCTATTACAACACACATGCACACATAGACTTTTATATAGAAATAATTTTCTAGCTTAGCTTTGAATGTTTGGTTTTTATTCAAAGATGCATAATATTGATACCTGCAGAACCTTTTGTTTTGTGTGAAAAAAGTATCACTTGAAAAACAGTTGGACTAAGTACATAATTTTAACTTCGTAGCATGTCTCAACCAACGTTGTTTCATTCAGAAAATGAATGTTACAAATTCTCTTTTTAAAAATTAATAAAACTGTCAGATTGAATGAAGAACACAATAGTTATCAGGTTTTGCTAACTGATTTTAAACTTGATGTAGTTCTTGTTGTGCAGGTTTTATGATTGATGTCGTAGGTTCTCTGGAAAGAACCCTTCAGCCCAGGATTCAACTCTGTTGCAACCCTAAATGGTTTCCAGACTAATTCTGGAATTTCTTCTAAACATTTTCCCAGGTGCTGTGTTGTGGGTTCCTAAGTGTGGCTTAATCCAGTGGGTATGGGTTGCTGTGCTGGAGGAAACAGATAGAAATTGGATGATGCTGAGGAGCTATACCAAACATGGGATATTCAAGTCCAGGGTTTTTACAGCGAAGCTTGAATCTTGAGAGTTTGTAGAGGCACGAACAGAGGTTTTACCTGGGTTAAGCCCAAAAGCAGAATAAATGTTTTTTAGCACAGGAAATAGCAACAAGAGGCATAAGAATTGTACAGGGAACACTACAAGAACTTCAGATATCTGAACCCTTCAGAGGAGGCCTCAAAGTCGCTAATCAGCTGGGGGTCCAGGATGAAAGAATGGGGCACCCAGCTACACTTCTCAGGACTGTAAAACTCCCAGTCAATGAGATACTGGTATGCCAGACCTTGTCAACGGGAAGCCATGATTCGTCAAATGTCGTAAACTGGATGCCCATCCACGAGGGGAGTAAAGCTAACTTTAAGGAGGGCACAACGTGTTGATATGGACAGGTTGTATTTTACAGACATGAAAAGTGGGATGTATTCTGAGACTAAAGAAGAGATCGAGGAGATAATTTTATTAGTCTCCCATAGGAGAAATTTGGTTTGGAAGCAGGGGCAAAACTGCAATACAACAACACTAAAACACTAAAAAGCCCATCCAAAGGACAGTGAACATGAATAAATACATAAAAAGACAAATAAAATAAAAAAAATTTAAAAAAAAGTGTCAGATCAGCAGTACATCCCCATACAATACATCCTGTACATGCTACTCTTGATCTTTGTCTGGTCCTCCTGTTACACTGTCCAGGCCCTGCTGGTCTGCCATTGATCAGGTTAATGGAGAGTGGTACAAATGAATGTTTCAAATGGTTATATTTGGACAGGGGAACCCTGAACCTTCTCCCAGAGTTCATAAGAACATATTCTGATGCAAGCACAGACAAGATGTTCTGAGCTTGCCTGATGGTAGCTTGATCAAAAAGGTTCTGTGGAGAGGATAGATCCGCAGTGTTAATAATCTTGCCATCCTCACCAGACTTTGGATTTGGGTTTTTTATTTAACAGGAAGATTTCCAAACCATCCAGTAATGCCATATCTGAGAAGAGACTCGATGGTTGCCCTATAAAAGATCAACATTATCATTTTAGAAACACCACACAATCACAAAAGAGAGGTTGGTTGCAGTAGAAACAAAAATGGTGTGCATACTGAACTCAGGAAAGAAGAAGGGTAATTCAATTTCCTGGTTGAGATGCTTTGTCTTACAGTTAGATTGTGATCACAGCCAGAGGTCATTCTTACCTTGGCACCCAGAAGTCTGGGAAACAAACTGGGGCCCCGTTCAGACAGAACGTCAGATAGGATTCCATGGACCTTGAATACATATTTTACAAAGATGCTGGTAGTCTGGAGGGCTGTAGGTAATTTTCTTAAGTGGATTAGATTATATGGTTTTTAGAAACAGTCAACAATAGTGCAGATGGTGGTCATACCTTGAGATTTAGGTAGTCCGGTAACAATGTCGACCATGGGCTTTTCGGAATCTGGAGTGGTTGGAGGAGTACGGTCGAGGGTTTATTGCAGGTCTTGTTTCTGCCGCAGGTGGAGCAGGCTTTAATGTATTCAAAAACATATTTATGTATATGTGGCCACCAGAACATCTGGGAGATAAATGCGATGGCCCGACTGAGACCAGGATGGCAGGAGAACTTGCCGGTATGAAACCAGTGGAATAAACAAAATTTCAACAACCCAATCCACCCATACTAAACTCATAACCTAAACTCCTTCACAGCCGTTACTACTCCTCCAACTGCTAAAATCTGCAGAATCTGTCCGCTCCAGCGCATCAATAGCTGTCTCCAGCCCAGCCTCTCAAGCCTTAGAACCTGGACACATTATACCAACAGAACCAACAACTTGAAATCTACTCATCTCTCCCTGGCAGTCACATTCATCTCCCCAATTAAGATACCTCCAGCAAGATATTTCTCAGTTTCCTTCCCTCCATACTCATCATTTGCGTAATTTTCTCGGTTCTCCTGGTCCCCCACACCAGGTCTTGTTTCTCCTGCTCCCAACACAATGTCTGTTAATTTCCCTTGTTGTTCAATAAACATAATTTATCTAATTAAGTCAAGTCAAGTCAAGGTTTATTTGTCACATACATGGTCATACACAGTACAACTGGCAGTGAAATGCTTTTTTGTGACTGCTCTGTCACGCTAATTACAAAACATACAATAATAGGTAAAAATATATAATACCACAAAGAATGTATTTAAAATAGAATATAGAAATATTAGAAAAATTAACAATGACTGCCTAAAGTAAACATTGAAGAATTAACAGTATATTTACAAAGGGCATTTAAAGTGAACAAGTGTGTAAAGTGACAAGTAGTGCAACATGTTGCTACATAGGCTATACAGATGTCATAATATAAATACACAAGTACTTATCCGTACATATACATACATATACATATGACAGTGTGCACGCATATATCTATATACACATACATATGTCCACATATATACACATACATATACACAGGTCAGGAAGCTCAGTCTGGATTATGCGCTCAGCTGAACGCACCACCCTTTGTAGAGCCTGCCTATCCTGCTTTGTGCTGTTTCCGAACCAGGTTGTGATGTTTCCCGTTATAATCAATTCAATGGTACAGGTGTAGAAGTTACGAAGCACCTTGGATGTTAGTTTGAAGTCTTTTAAGACTTCAAACTAACATGCAGTGGTCTTGCCACACCACTGCATTGGCCTTCTTTGCCAATGCAGTGGTGTGGCAAGACCATGACAGGTTCTCAGAGATGTGAACTCCAAGGTACTTGAAATTGTCTACTCTTTCCACTGCGATGCCACTGATCATAACGGGGTGATATTTCCTCTCCTGCTTTATACTGCAGTCCACTATAAGCTCCTTTGGGTTGCTGATGTTAAGGAGGAGATTGTTGTCCTGGCACCAGTCCTCCAGGTGTTTAATCTCCTCTAGGTAGGCCCTTTCATCATTGTTGGAGATCAGAACCACCACGACAGTGTCGTCAGCAAACTTGACAATAGTGGTAGAGCTGGAAGTGGCCACACAGTCATATGTGTACAGTGAGTACAGCGGGGCGCCAGTGCTAAGAGTGAGTGCAGGTGAGATATGTTTTCCTACATGCACAGCTTGTGTTCTATCCGTCAAGAAGTTAGAGATCCAGTGACACAAGGATGGGTGTAGTCCCAGGTTCTCTAACTTGATGGTTAGTTTAGAGGGGATACTTGTGTTAAATGCTGAGCTGTAGTCAACAAACAGCATTTTAACATAATTACCCCGCCCAGCGTCCAGGTGTGTTAATGTGGTATGAAGGAGGTAGGTGATGGCATCATCTGTGCGTTTGTGGCGGTATGCCAACTGTAAAGGGTCCACAGAGTCCGGAAGTGATGAGGTGATGAAGTCTCTGATGATCCTCTCAAAGGACTTTGTCACGACTGATGTCATGGCCACTGGGCGAAAGTAATTGAGGCAGGCTGGCTGGTTCTTCTTGGGAATTGGAACAATGACGGACTGGTTGAAGCACGCTGGTACGATGCCCTGGGTCAGGGATAAGTTTAGAATATCTGTGAACACCGGTGCTAATTGGTCCGCGCAGGCTTTGATGACTCGGCAGGCGATCCCGTCCGGTCCTGTTGCTTTCCTGGTGTTCACTCTCCTGAGGGGTCCCTGCTCCATCTACATACTAGCTACACCGGTAGCGCTGATTGTATCACTAGCGCTGTTAGGTTAGGTTGCAGCCTCGAAGCGAGCGTAGAAGGTGTTCAGCTCGGTTGCCAGAGACGCGTCCGCACTCACCAGTCTGGAGGGTGTGCTTCTGTAGTCCGTGATGGTCCGTAGTCCCTTCCACAGGGTTCTAGAGTGTTACCGCTGATGAGCAGCGGTGCGAGAGTAGGCGGCGGTGCGAGAGTTCAGAGCGCCGCCGACGTTTTTATCCACCCACGGCTTCTGGTTGGGAAAACTTTTAACTACGGATTTCTCCACCGTATCGTCCACCAGTTTTCCAACAAATCCCACAATCGCTTCCGTAAACACGCTGACGTCATCAGCGGAACTCTCGCAAAACATATCCCAGTCTGCGTCATCCAGAGCGTCCTGTAAGGCAGCCACCGATTGGTCCGTCCAGTGCGTGACCTCCCTTTGAAGCGGAACCTCTTGTTTCAGCCTTTGTTTATATTTAGGCATGAGGAAGATGGCGGCATGGTCGGATTTTCCAAACGGTGGATGAGTCTGTGCCTTGTAACTGTAGCAGTGATCCAGTGTCCGTTGTCCTCTGGTGGGGCAGGTGATGTGCTGGTGACAGTTCGGTACTGCATGTTTGAGACTAGCGCTGTTAAAATCCCCAACCACAATAAGCGCAGAGTCCCTGTGATGACTCTGAAACTGTCTGAGTGTGTCATGAAGTTCACACAGAGCTGTGTCCGTGTTTGCCCGAGGTGGGATATAAACGGTGCTGACAATGACCGAAGTAAATTCCCGAGGAAATTAGAAAGGACGAAACTTGAGTGCTATAAGTTCCAGGTTAGGTGTGCAAGAGCGTGCAAGAGTAACGATACCGGTATTACAACACCATCTGCTGTTTACCATCATGCACACACCACCTCCTCTTGACTTTCCTCGACTCCATTGTTCTGTTTATGCGGTATACCGAGAAGCACTCAGCCGGCTGTATGCCGTGGTACGATTCCGCTGGGTTTAGCCATGCCTCGATGAAGCAGAGAAGGTTGCAGTCCCGAATGTCTCTCTGGAACTGGATCCTGGCATGGAGGTCGTTGAGCTTGTTGTCCAGGGACTGAATGTTGGCTAACAGGATACTAGGCAGAGGAGCACGGTATGTTCTAGCCCTCAGCTTGTCCCTGACGCCGGCTCGTTTTCCTCGGGGTAGTTTCATGTGCCGTACATTGTTGTCCCTCAGGATCTCCCTCGGCCACGATAAATTTGTTAAAAGCGGCAAACGGTGATTGTAGAACAATAGAAATAAGAGTACTTCTGTCGTAGCTAATGTAACCCAAGTTAAAATCAATAAAAAGCTGTGAAAATAAATATAAACTGAAAAAAAGTTGTCGGAGCAGTCGTGACGGCAGCAGACCTCACCGGTGCCATGTAGTTTCCTATGCATGTGGGTCAAGAAGCTTCAAACTATCGATGTCCTTCGCAAACGATACGTTTAATATGAACTAAACTTTTATATGACTCAGGAGTAACGAGTCGTCTAAGTGAGTGATTTGTTCATGCTCATGCAGTACCTTTCCTCTACACATGGCAGGCAGCTGCATAAGCTCAGTCAGCAGGACAGGAATCAGAAATTATTTGTTCATGACTCCGTCATTGGAAAGCCTCGGGTCTTAGTTTGTTTGTCACATAACATTCAGCAAAGGATGAATAGCAGTCTCGATTGTTCATAGTCGAATCGTTTGACTATCATGGGAAGCACGACAGTTTATTTACACACGGGATTATTGATGCAGATTGTTCCTTCATTGATTTATCATGTGGCTGTACCACAGCTTCAGGGCCGTAGAGAGAGAAACGAAGGAGAATAAAAATGTCTGATTTGTGATTTTCATCATTTGTGATGTTATTCATGAAATCTTGATCAATTAGTGCTCTTCGGTTGTTGTAGATATAGTGTTCTTGCTTATATAATTAGTTAATTGTAGAAATAACTAAATAATGTAATTATGCAATAAATACTGTTAAATATTACAACGAGAATTTTGTGTTATACTAAACCATAAAATAAAATAGAATAAAAAGAGAATAATAGGACACATTATATGCATCATATACCATTTTAAGGAAGTTATTGTTACTTTTTGACTTACTTGATTGTGTTACTAATTGTCAAAATGTCTGAGTTTTACATTCGCTTGTTCTCCACTGAACGGCTTGAGCAGTAAGCAGGGAAGTTTGCTCACAGAGTCAGACTGAATCACTCACAGAACGGATCATTCACAGAGTCCATCATTCAAAGAAAGACCTAGTCCTTCCTGTCGTGCTTTTAAAGAACATCTCAGGGAGGATACAGACACAACACATTTCACAACTTTATTATGTTGTGAATTTGCTTTCCCAGGTGTATGGCGTTTTCTGTATTACACTTTTTCAGTTCAGCCGAGGTGAACTGCTTTGCCTTCAGTGTTAGGTGTTTAAAACCATGGCTTTTTTTGTTTACAACGCCCATAGGAGGGTTACAGCGCAACCTGCTCTAAAAATGAACAGAATGTCTTCAAAAAAGATTCGGTCAATTCAGTGTATGAGGGTAAAAGATCTGAGTCAGTAAAAAGAGTCGAACTTCAAAACAGGACTTAAAACTATGACAATTGTGATGCATGATATAAACAAGTCTGAAATTTCTGTTGTTGCCATGTTTTTGGCTGATTTTGCATTTCTGTTAACTGATTTAGAAGTTGTAGCCTATGAAGCTTCTGTAAATGTTAATCAGTTTATTTATTTATCCATTTATGATTAAGCACCTCCTACCTCAACACTGAAGCTATATAGAAGAAAGAACATTTTTATAATTTCTAGTGGCTATACTATGGAAAATGCATAGTATTTTCTTTGTCTTCTTTAATGTTCCAATAAAAATGAAAAAAAGCATTACCATACCACGAACTGATGAAGGTGTACGGGGTCGATGTCTCTAGATAAAATTAAGATTGATCTTGTAACAAAAATTAATTTAAAGGCTAAGACTTAATCAATAGTAACTGTTTAGTACGAGGCTTTTTTTATTAGCCTCTGGGCCATTCAGCACCTGGTGCAGCTCATCATTATGTTTGTGGGCCCTCTCCTCTGACCATACCTTCCAGTTAAGCCACATTTGTGATCATTAAATGTGAAGCAAGGGTTATGAAAATCTAAAGACGAAGAATCCTTCAGGCTTTAGATAAAATCTGAGGCATCAGCTGGTGTGTGATCTTTAATGATTTTGACTCCCTTTTGAACCCAATGAGGTCGGTTTTTACATGGGATTTTTACAACTAAATCACCAACATCAAAGCCTTTTGATCTGTTATTGCCCATACTGATTTCATTAAAGGAGTAGGTGACCAAAAGTCAGTTTAAAAAAAAATCTTAAAGCTCATGTAAATATACTCTACTGTGTGTCGCAATAGTACTTTATCTTTACATGTGTACATAAATGTAGTAAATGTGAGTTTTACATGTTTATGAGGATTTCATGTAATTACACGTTTAAAAAAATTCACAAACAAATATTCAAATATTCGAGCGGCATCTGGGTGTGGCTGGGCTATTGTAAAATCTGAATATGCTCTGATACAAAAGGATGATCGAAATCATCATTAGATGATAATTATTTTAACCACCAGTATGATAAGGTGTTCCATCTTCATACATACAGTGACAGTGTTGTGCAGTTAAGCAGAAAAAGTTCAATTGTTACGTTTTGCTTTTTAAATTATTGATTGCCACCCTTGTACAAAGGTCAGATTTGTATAGTACACAAGGAACAGTTGTACTGTTGACAGATTCTCTCAGCTGAACTGAAGATTTCCACAGCTCCTTGTGATCAACCTTTGCCCTCATCTTATTAATTCTGTCCTTGAATGCTAAGGTTTAGGTGGATTTCACCTTTTTCTGTTTTCCATGTCTCTATGTTTTTCAAGGATTGATCGAACAGAATAAAGAATAAAAATTTTTTCAAACTCTCTGTTTCACACTTCTCAGATGTTTGCCTGTAAAATCATTACAGCTGCATATACTTCTTTATACACTTGAAATTACCAGAGGCGTCAAGTAACGAAGGAGAAATACTTTGTTACTTTACTAGAACTTTTGAGTATCTGTGCTTTACTAGAGTAATTATTTTATAGCCTTTTTACTTCAACTCCTTACATTTTCACTCAGTTATCTGGACTTTCTTACATTTTTTTAAATTGTACTTTTACTCCTATTTCATTTCGGCTTGGTTTTGCTTTTCATGGTTAAAAAGAAAAAAAAATCCAGATTAATCACGTCATCCGAATACAGCCAATTTGAATGTGATTGGCTGAGAAGTATAAACATTTAACCTATTTGTTTGTATGCAATTCATCACACCTTCACAGTGCGCACACACAATAAATGTCCCAACCGAGCAGCAGGAGGTTCAAATTTTTGTCAATGAACATAACTCATTATGGCCTTTTGCAATATTTGCCCCTCTGGCCTATTCTAAGCTTTTGTCCTTAATGGCATTTTTCCCTTACTTACCTTTACTTTTATACTTTAAGGAGTTTTGCCACCAGTACTTTTAAATTTTTACTTAAGTAAAAAGCTTCAGTTGATACTTCAACTTCTACAGAAGTATTTTTAAGCCCTAATATCTATACTTCTACTTGAGTAATGCATGCGAATACTTTTGACACCCCTGGAAATTAAACATTAATTCCTGTTTGTCTAAAAACTACAATTAAACTAAATCCTTATATTGAACTATCTGATGTTTTGCTTTCCACATACAAGTATTTTACCTGAATATTCTGACATTCTGCACCAACATTTATAGCCAATATTTGTCAACATATTATATCCCTAAAGACTAAAGCACTAATTTAAAACTTAGATATATTGCTGATTGTATTTTTATATGAATACTACTACAGAGGCAGAATTTTTTATATCTTTATTTTCATTTGTAATATATTTAAACACGACATTGATTTGAACAAAGAGAGAAAAGGCTCAATGTGAATGTTACACCTAAATAAAGGATAAAGACACCGAGGCTAATTATTATCTACTCATAACTAACTCTGTATAGGATTAACATCAGGTCTTTGTGATGGCCCCACAAAAACACACATTTTGTTGTCCCCTGGCCACTTTCTAACAATTTTTGGCTTTATCTTTAGGGTTGGTGTCCATTTTTAAGACCAATTTGTGCTCAAGCTTTACCTCCCTAGCTGATACCTTTAAATTATTTCACATAACATTCTATTTAATAAAGTGCATCAGCTCCTCCTGCAGCAAAACAAAAAAAACCTGAACATCAAGATTTATTCCATTTTTCACAGTTTGTATGGTGTTCCCAAGCTTACAAGCATCCACATTGTTTTCCAAATGTTATCATGGACAATTTTTTTTTATTAAAGAACATGTCTCCAGACATGAACGTTTTTGTTATTGTGAGTATCTGGAAACTCCAATCTGAACTTGTACTGCTCGACAATTCTCTTCCTAATATTTTGACTAATTTCCTTTTACTTTGTGTTTCAAACACAAAAGAAGTGGGCTCGATATTGACTTAAAATACATCTAGAGGTGTGCCCTTAATTAACCGTAGTGTGGTTAACCAATCAGAAGTTTCTAAAGCAATGACATCCTCTGGGCTCATTGGTTAAAGATAACGCAATTATATTGTAAATAAACTTGTGGTTTTGAAAACATTACTAAATACATTTCAGACAGACATTCTGTCATCATGATGAAATTTAGCAAATGGAAGAATTTTGAGTAATTTACAAACATAAAACAACTAAAGTTTAGCTGAATACGGCAGGTGTGACTGAAAGGATTTCATAAATATAACATGACATTATTTGGGATTGATTTTTCTTTTTTTTTTAAGTAAACTGAATGTCATCACCTGCAATGTTCGGTTACAGTTTTCTAAAGTTTCACACAGGGACACAGATCAAAGTGCAGTTAAGGTTTATTTACAGTTAAAAAATTACAATTTTAATAATAATGATGCCCTCGAACTCAGTAGGCTCCAGTGGCCCACGCTGTGTAGGAAAAGTCGAGCAGTTAGATGAGGAACTTGGCAACATGCAACAGTGACTTGATTTTTGGACTTTGCTTACTGAGTCCATGGTGGAGAGGAGCACCGATGGAGGTGCATGGATCCAGGTAAAAGCCATGTACGCTCTGAGATGGTTGTAGGAGAGTGGACAGGCTGTGGAGTCAAAGGCTTGGCTAGTTCTTTCTTAAGTGTAGTTCTGTGATGTGCTTCCAGATCAAGAGTAGTTTCAGCTTCACCTGAGAGAAAAACAGAACATAGGTTAAGTAGAAATTTGAAAGCTTGGACTAGATTGTTTGGCATCAAACAATGAACCATAAATCTGAGGCTCCCAACAATGTGGGACCATGGAGCAATGAGTAACGACCTCTCCCTAAAACTCCAGCTGATTGTTGGAATCAGCTGCAGATGGGTCAGCCTGCCAGACTCTCCCACAAATATCCTTGCTGCAAAGTGAACTCTTACATGACCGCAAAACACAGATCCTTACATCGTCATTCTGTACTTTGTGATTATTTTATATTGACATTTATTGTATTTTATTTATTTTTTATGTATTTCTACCACACACAAACAATATATTTTAAAATATTAGACATTTGTGAACTAACCCTTAAGTTTAGTTTTGTTTGTTTTTTAATGTTTTTTTCGTTTTTTATTTCCAGCCCTTCTTAGCTGTTGTTTATTATGAAGAGGGGGAAAAAAGCCTTTCAAAGGTTTACCTTTAATTTTTAATTTTAAGGCTGTTGGATAGAAATTAGCCAATGTAAAACTAAGCAAGCTAAAAAAAATATTGTTTGGAACAAAGCTTAATTGCATTAATTAAAAAATAAGGAAAGTGCAGCTATATTTCTTTTAGAACCAAACTCTATGGTATATCCAGCATCAAAGAACATCTGTTTCTTTCATGTCTAATAACCAATGAACTGAAGCGGGAACAATCATTCATTCAAATAAAACACCTGCCGTTGTAAGGTATGCATGTTGCAAAGACAATCAGAAAGTATAAAAATTTAGTTTGTGTCTGCATATAGAAACCACCTTGTGAGTGGTGCAGCTATTTGGATTCCACTTGTGCAGATGTGGCCCAACGATAAGTCCCAACACAACACTATGATCAATATACTTGATACTCAGCATCCACATGTTTTTTTATTCTTTTAGCCTGTCCGGCTTGTTTTCTATTTCCTGTGGTGTGAGGTTCTGTCTTTCTTTGTTTCTGTGGTGGCAGTAGGTCTGGATGTAGGTAACGATTGAGTTCAGTTATTGCAAAGCAATGATTTTTCAGTTCATATTCTGCTTGACATAATGCCTGAACTACCTATTTAGCATGCCATCCATGAGCTACGTTGCAGGGGAATCTGTCTTGAGGAGAGGACTTGAGGAACCCTGATGGTAAGCTGTTATATTTTCAAAAACATGCTGTAACTCGGACTGTAATAAGCTATTTATATAGCAACAGAAAAACTACAAACAAAAATTTCCAAAAGATTATTCAGAAAACATTCTGTAAAACTCAGGATGTTATCGAGCTGGAACACTGTACTAAGACATTATGGTTGCTGGGAGATTATGCCACCCATCGGATTTGCTGAAGTTGGAATGTTACTTTTGGGACAAAATAAGTCTTTCTAAAGAAAACCCTACCTGCCATTTTGAGACCCTTAGTATTTGTGAGGGTTAGGGACCAGACTGAATAGCTAAAATCAGCAAATGCTTAAGACCCCCCTCTGAAAACTCAAATACTTGCCTATTTCATTAGTTCAAGCACCAAATATACCTTAAAATGCATCAATACCCACAGCAAGCAAACATAGCACTACCTAAGAAGCTGAGTTACAGTATATAAGGCAAACAAATTAAATGCTACTCCTAGACCGGCTGCTTTGTAAATGCCAGTGTGTCGCAAATAGGTGAATTTCCTGTGAACAAGTTTCATGGAAAGAAACTAAAGAAAGTTTAAAGCAGGGCTGCCTTAGCTGGCCTCAAGCCTTGTTTGCAACTACGCCAAGCATGTCATGCAACAGTAAATATTGCAACTGTAGATGACTACAGCCTCACTCCCTAACCAACACATTTAGGATTTAGCACCAAACTGTTATCAGGTCACAGTAATCAGTGCAAAAGCCAAAGTGTTTATTTTTTTGGTTTGTGCTGTTTTGTTTTACGGTCTGTTCTCTGCATCTGCCCTAATCTAATACAGTATTTTTTGCCCTTCTCTGACTCTGAAGAGAAATAAGAAATCAGTACGTCCCACATATCCAAATGTTGGCTTTTAACAAATAAACTATTGTATTGAACAACTGACTTGTGTGTGTTTTCTATTCTTGTATGCTTTATATGCATGGAATACCCAACAACCTGACAGCATAGCTTTTAAAGGTATCCCACACAGGCACTCTGAGTATGCGTGTGTTCTCACATGAAAGGGATCACAGGCCTGCTGCTCAGATCCTGTTGGCTTGAGATGGATCAACTGCAGCTGGTGCGCTGGCACCATGTCCTTCTGCCAACTGCATGTGTGTATATCTGGGTGTGATTGTAACTGCATCTGATCTTGTCTTACTATCCCACCACAGAAAGACCGTACACTGTATTAGGAAGTAGCTTTTAGACAGTATTTCTGCTGTTGGCTTTATTACATATTTGAAGCAATTGAATATATATATATATATATATATATATATCTTCACAGGGAAATAACAGCATTTCTTAGGAGTTGCCTTTTAAGATCTGCTATGTTCTGTTGTTTACCGTTAGGAAAAATATTACAAATGTGTGTTCAGCTAGAATTGAAAAGGCCTACAATGCTTCATCTCACATAAAATCCAACTTAAAAGGGACTGACAAGATATGATAAATGTGTAAGCTATGTGTGGGTACAGCAACTGGAAAACTGTTTGCTGCTGATGCAACCACAATTATGCCTGACAATCAACAAATTTTTGTTGGAAATGGATCCTCACATTTTTTAAATGTCACTCTTTTTCTCACCAGTCAAGATATTTTTAAAATAGTTTCTTGGAGTTATTTTTGGTGGTTCACTAGAGTTCTATTGTCTTAGAAAAACTTAGTAAACATTATAAGACTGATAGATGTTAGGAGCTTTGTTTCTACTCTACTTTTAATTCTATTTAAATTAGGGCTTGATGTTTTTAATGATTTTTAATATATAATTTTGTAAGACAGGTTCTTTTTAGAGGTTATCTTGATTCAGCGGTTCACTCTGATATAGGGCTCGTTGTTAAATTAAGACTTGCATATTCAGACACCAACTTCAGCAGGCAACGTTCAATGGCAGAGCAGAAAAGCCCATGTTACAAACAATGCTCATAAGTATGATTAAAGTAAACACGGAACACAAACCCCCACAAATGTCGAACTGTCTTAAAAATTGGCAATTCAAAATTCAACACCGACACAATACATCGGCACAGGAAACATACTTTCCATAACAGAATTTGCATAGGGCCAAGTTAGTTTGGATAGTAATTTTCTCTTTAATAGATCAAGTATTTCAACCAAATATTCCTTGTATTTGTTTCCGTTTTCTTTGAAAGTAAAATGTATTTGATGATCTAAAAAACGTAGGTTTGAAAAAAAAGGGAAAACTCAGGAAATCCATAGAACGACACTCACCTTTCAGAGCTCTCTGTTACCATTCTGATGAAAAAAAGACAGACTTCATGTGGAAAGGCCTGTCCACTCACGATTAAAGTCTGCTTTTAGCAAACATATTTCATAACAAAAATCTCTGTAGTTTAATTTTCCTTGACCATATTAGGCAGCAAATGAGATCTATTTTCTCAACTGGTTGCCGTCATTAAAATACGTCCAGAGCAGCCCCACTGTAACATTCTTTCACGTCTAGCCATAATCAGGGTCAAGTCTCCGGAGGAAAACCTTCTTGATCTGTAACCCTGGTTGTTCCTTTCAGACGCTCAACCTGCCCTCCCTCTTGCATTCATCAGGAAACCTCAATGCACTGGTGTAATTATGACCAAACAAGTCCCACAAGAACATACAGCACTAATATGGTCAGACATGAACGAGCACATGCACACAGGCTGATGGATGGACAAACACAACTACATCACACTGTTGCAATCATATGACAGCACACACTCAAACACCAAGGCTTATATAAATGAATACACAAGACACACCCTATTTGAAGCATGTAATGGCATGCTAATCAATGCAAAGCCCTTGATGTAGGGAAGCAGATGGCCCGAGGATGGGCGGCACAAAGCTAGCAGGTACATTTTATCTCCACTTCCTTTGTACATTTTCCCTCTTTAATCCAACAGCCCTATTTTTCTTTTGGTCACACGGCTCACATTTATTCTCGCAGTATTTTATTCTACATCTTTTCCAATATTTTCCTCCTTTAATCTCAATATTTCACCCTCTGTCATCACAGCACTGTTTTACTTGACTTTTTGCTTCCTTTGTTTAATAGAGTTGATCTGAATAATCAACACCATCTGGGTGTTTTGTTAGATAGATAGATAGATAGATAGATAGATAGATAGATAGATAGATAGATAGATAGATAGATAGATAGATAGATAGATAGATAGATAGATAGATAGATAGATAGATAGATAGATAATTAGTACCATTTTCAAGTATGCTTTTTAATATTCAGGACAAAAAATTATAAAAAAAATTCATTACGATTATTGCTTTCCCATCCCTCAAACATTTTCAAAGTTTCTGAAGTTACAACCTATAACTTCAATTTATTTACTGAAATTAAAAAAGATAGTCAACCATAAATGTATTTATTTTCAAATGAACACACTACCTTGCCTAACAGCATCTCCACATATTTCTGCCACCATCATGTTTCAATAAAGGATGTGTTTATTAGAGACAGAACTACCAGTTATACTGTCAACATATTCTCCCATGGTAGCAATGAACCTAGATCAAGGGTTAGTATATTCCTTTTGGCTGCTAGATAAATATTTTTCTTACCTGAACTGTCAGTTTAGGTGGAGCTCCATGTCTCAGTATATTTGGAGTTGTGTACCGTCTTCTTTTTTTTGCGTAATTAATTGAACAGTGCTTTCTTCGATTTTCAAAGCGTGGCATACGCCTTAATAGCTTGACCCTGTTTCAAACCTCTTCACAGTTCATAGCTGACGTGTGTTCCTTGATCTTTATGAGCCTATTTGTTCACTAATGTTCTGTAACAGACCTCCGAGGCTTTCACAGAACATCTGCCTCTATATTAAGATTAATTAGACCGAGGTAGGCTCTATTCTAATTAGATCACTCGGTTCTAAACTCTTGAAAGTTTTCTGCGACAATTAAAGGGTTTTTTCCAACGAACTGCAAAATTAACTGTTTTATTTTTTATCAAACTCTTGCCAATAACCACAATTTTTTTTTTAATTAAAGAATCTAAATATAGAAAATTTGACACACAAAAAGCTTGAAAATCTGAGTACACCCAGTTCAAAATATTGCTAACATCCTTTGCTGAGTCATGTTCTCCTACTACTAAAGTAAACTGTTATCATTGGAACTCATTGATGAAATCAAATGAATCAGTTGCAGTTATTAAGGTATTACATATTGTGCTGATAAAATCATGCATAAATTATGGCTCCTGGTCATTAATATGAACTTATAATGGTGCTAGTAGTGATGCTTACTGAATATCGAGCTTTAAAAATCCAACTTATTCCTCTTTAAACCAGCTACTAAATACAGGAATGAAACAAGTTAGACAGAATATGAAAACCGTGGAAAAGATCTGTACTTTTGTAAAGAATGATAGAAAAAAAGTTTTGTTTTTTTTAATAATAAAGATAAAGCTTTTATTCATATTTCAGTTTCAACAAACGTCAAAGGCGCTGCTTTCTGCACTGCCTGATGCCATCAGTTGTGGAAGTGGGTATTAGGATTTAGACTGTGTGAAGAAGTTTAAGTAGAGGAACAGAGAAGCCGTCTGTTCTGCGATTAAAAATAAACTCCATCTGGACAGCTTTTCTCACAAACCAACCTATTCTCTAAAAGGTTCTCTGCCAAGAGCTTATTCCTTACTCCTGTTTACTGTTGGATTAATTGAAAACAGTTTTTTTTCCCAAACGATTGGCAAGGGTATAACCAGATGAGAGACAAAAACCATCTTTGGTTAATGTAACCTCTCCTTCTTTCTTGTGTCTTGGATGGAGAAAACAAGAGGTTACGGTGAATTACAATCCCATCTGGAGGTACACTGTTATATTACTTCAATCTATTGACCTAAACTAGCTGACTTGGATACAAACATCTGTTGATATCCACAGAGCTTGGTTATTGCTTCGGTATCAGGACATTTCAGAAATAAATTTTCATGTCTAAAACTGCTTTTAGATTATTAAATGCAATAATATTGCTTTTCAGCAATTTGCGATCTCAGGCAATCCTGCAAAATCAAGCAAAGGTACGCATAATTTTAAAAAAAGCTGCAAATTTACTGCATAAATAGCATCTAATCGCATTAATCAAAGAATTATGTACATGTGCCTGGTTTTAATTGATCCTGCATTTTTTCGCAGAAAAATATTTTGTTACTTTTGACTGACGCTAGCCCCCCAGCCAGAAGTGAATGGTCCTGTGCTTCGAGTGGTGACTTTAGGGTCCCCAGCGGTGTGATGACGAGACTATGTCAGTGCGTCGGCTATATTGGATGTAGCATATCTGTCCCGTAACCTAAAAAAAACAAATGGACTGAACTTCACACTGGCTTTGTTCTTAGACATATTGTGTATTTTATAATTAAGCAATGTTCATATTTTGTACTTTTCCACTCTATTCATACTACGTTAGAGATTACCTTAAATGCTCCAAGACTCAATAACTAAATAACTGCGGGACTAAATAACTGGGTCAGCTATGCTGCTATGTTTGTTGCTTACTATATGTGGAAGAAGCATGTTTATTTTCCCTACATTTGTAAACAACAATTCACACTTTTTCTCATAATTTTGCACTTTTCCACATAATTTTGCAGTTTCCCGCTTTTTCATTGCAGAAAACAGGACGAAATGCCACAGAATTCAACGTAAAAACAAGGATTTTTGCTCATAGAATCAAGAATTTTTGGCCACGTTTTTTCTGAGGGGGACTGGCTTTTAACAGGAAACACTGTAATCTGACCCACTACCAACGAAAAGTAGAAATAAGCCTAGCTATTTCAAAATTTAGATATTTCCTTTAGATAAAATAGGAGGAAAAAAAAGTTCAAAATTACGTATATGATAATTTTACAATTACTGCCATGAGGTTGTTGTAGTTTACTCTGAAACACTGACAATGTCATAAAAAATAAAAGTAGCCATGTTGTCTAGTTGTCTAGTGTGACCTTTGGGTTATACAGTGTATAGGAAAAACTGGAAATTCTTTGTAAGTCTTGCTTCTTATTTTTTCACAGTCCTGCTATATCACTTTTATGTAGTTTTCAGATGTCATAAACTTTGATTTGAGGATTTCAATTTGATTTATTGTCATGTCATTTGTCTCCTTTACAGTTATCGACAATGTTGTATTAGTTATTTATTCATTCATTTGATTGGGACGGCACATGTTAAAGAACAACCATATACAGGTACACAAATGTGCCAGATTATAACAGAACTGTTAATTTGTGTCTATAGTCAAGAGGCATTTTCAATAACCCTATTACTTGTTCCTTCCTAACCCTAACCAAAATCTAATTCATACGATACCTCTATACCAAATTAGAAGAGCACCGCAGAACCACAAAAAAAATTATGATTAGGAAAAGTTCCTTTTTTTCCACAAGTAACCTCTTTTTGTCTGTAAAAGTAATGAAAGTGCTCTTATATATGTAGAATGTACTCATGCACAATATGTCTTTATATCTTCTAAATACTTTGCATAGACTTCCATTCATTTTCAGTCTTTTTTATTGGCTAACCCTGACCTTTACTTTAAAAGTAACCATTTCTTGTCTAACCTAAAATCAATTAACACTTTATTTCTAATCCTAACTTTATACAGCCAAATACAGAACAGTGCATCATGACAGCCAGTGCTTGTTAGAAAAATTATCCTTACAATGCAGGAATTGCCAAAATCAGGGGACACACATTTCAAAAAACAAGATGTAATTGTTTAAATAACTAAACCTACATGGCATCCCCACCTCCCAAGTCCCAACCAACATACACTTCACACAATTGACTGAAACATTGTATTATTCAGCAGTCTGCCAGCAAGACCAGGAATGTAGCAAAAAGAAGATGAAGAGATCAACTAAGACAGAATGACAAGCGAGTTGTTTGTTTGCCAAATAATTAAGGAGACGACAGTCTCTGCTGGAGCTCAGATTTAAGGACGGGGAACACAGACAGAGAGCACTGTAATGATGCTGACGGTTCCGTTGTTTAATCTGTCATTAATGTAGATTTAATCACATCGAGAATCATTGAAAAGAACAGGAAGCACTTTCATGATAAACAAGGTTTTATTGCCGTACATGTGAGGTGAATAAATAGGAAGCTCGAAAGAGGCCCTCCTATGGAGTGATGTCTGCTAATAAAACAACCTCTTCATTCTAAGTGATCTTAGAATGCAGGCTTTCTGCACTTCAGTCTGATTTCCATTATCCACTGCAGACCAGCATAGGGTCAACATTAAAATAGATTATAAAAAGCAACAGCTATATGATATGAAAACACATGAAATAAAAGTTGAAAATAAGCATAGATTAGCTAAATAAAACACAGAATACTTTGCACCACCAGTGCACCAATCTATCCACCAATCCAAATACTAAGGTTCCTGCAGGTTAAATTTAACTGATATAATTTACAGCCAGATAATTGCTCCTAAAAAGATATACAGAGTAATCTAATTTCATGATACACTGGAGAGTATTGGTACAAAAAGAGCAGATATCTTTCAGTGTTGGGAAGCATGAAATAAGCTTGATGGTTTATGTATTTTGAGTAAGCAAAATACACAAACGTTTTGTAAGTCACGCTGCACTTGGACAAGTGGCTAAGCAGTGAGGAGCTTTAACCGGGAAATGAGAATAACTTGAATTATAACATATGGGCGATGCAAAAAATGTCATCCCAAGGCATTTTACAAAAGAATTCATTTCAATTCTCATAAATACATTTCAATTCATCCTAATTATCAACAGCTAACCAAACCAGTTTAGTATTAACATTAGCTTAAAAGGTTTTCTATCTAGCAAACCCAGCAGATTGTATCAAATCATTGGCAGCATTTATTCCATCTTAACCCGTATGCAGAGACATTTGATCATAGCTTGTGTTGTTGACTTTACAGCAATCCCTAATACTGAGCATGCCTGTAGTGACAGTGGAGAGGAAAATCTCCTTTTTAAGACGAGAAAACCTCCAGCAGATCCTGGTTCAGTATAAGCCACCATCTGCCATAAATAACAGGGGACATGAAAAGACAGAAAACACAAAAAGTTAAGTTAAAAGTTAATAGCAGGTAAGGAGGAGAAAGTTAAGTTGCCGGCAGCACCGGCTAAACTGATGTCCTCTCCAGGAACGTGTCACGGAACAGAATACCAGATTACAAGTAGTTGCTATAGAGAGATGACAATTTCTTTCATGCTTTTGATATTAGAATTTTACCACTGCACTGTAATTTTATAAAAATCAACAGTTTCCAATGCTAACAGGGCTATAAATATAGATATTAAATAGTAGCAGCCCCAGGAAAAGTAACAAATTGATATGATAAATTGTGTTCTTTAATCAAGAGTCAGTCAGTCAATACACTAGCTAAATATACTTGATAAATCCATGAAAAAACTGTCAAGTGTTTAAAATAGCAGTTTTAAGTTTCAAAATGGTAAAGCTTGTGTTTGAAATAAACTGAGCAATTTTGGGATTGTAGGACAACTGATAGTTCATTACCATACCAGTCTCTAATTTGCTTTTCACACAGTTTTGTTATCAGTTAGAAAAGCGTACGAATATTATTTTTGTTCCAAACTGGGGAATTTATTTTTGTAACAGTAGCATACTGACAAGCAAGTTTTGAAGCAGGTTTAAACAAAGTAACATAATAAGATGTATAGAAAAAACAAATGGAATAAAAAAACATAAGGGCAGAAGATAAACATAAATACTGGGAATTTATAGTGTGCAAATTACCGGTCGGGATAAAAACACTTATTAAATATGTTCAGAATAGGAAGGGTAATAAAGTCTAACAGTAACTACAAAAGCAGGATATAAAAAATGGCTCTAAAAAAGTTTAAAAAAAAAAAACTATCAAAAGAAAAGTTTTGGGTAAGAAAATCTGCTCCTCCTTCCTAGGGTCAAACAAGACTTGAGTAAAAATGTTTGGCATTAGAAAATGTTGTTACTAGTTAAGATCACACATCTGGATTAGATTAGAGCATCTCCTGATTTCTTTGCTGCAAATTAGCTTTTACGGCTTAAAAATATGAGATTTGGAGTAGAATCAAAGATTAAGATAAAATGATTAAATTTGAATGATATTAAAATTATACTATGTGGTTGTTGTGTTTTTTTTGTATATATTCATAGTTAGCAGCATGACTCATACCTGGATAAAAACATGATCTATAATAAATATAATACCTCCATAATTATTTTTGGTATGTGCCATTTTGAATCCAACAGCCTTTTCCATTATGGGAAATAAAACCGTTTGAAATGGGTTGAAGGAGTCAGCTGAGTGACTGGGACTGAGGTACAACAGAGAGTATTTTTTTTCCTCTCCATATCAAAGCGACTATGCAAATCAGCTGGCTGGAAATACGAGACAGAACAACTGTGGGTTGTGTGGGTATTTGGGCTACCTCACTCTGTTGTCCTGGCCAGGTGAGGCACTCAGCCAGCACCAGGTTCTTTGCCAGGTGGGATTGGAAATGCATTCTGGTATAATTGCAGAGGCCTTAACACAGGGCTAACGTATGGAATGTGAGTAAGGAGACATGTTCATGATATGAAGGAGTGAAATTCGTCTGACTTCTCTAAAATGTTATGCGCGGATGGACTATTATTTCTGAATTGATATGTTTTCAAAATTACCTGATTTTTTTTTTTTTTTAAACAAATATAAAATTTTAAACAAATAAATTAAAGTAATTAAGGCACCAGATGGAGACAAATCCGGAAGCTGTTAAATTGGGGCTTGGTTGAGAGGATATGACAATATAATAGCTTACCTGAAGTTAGCACAGTTAATTTTGCGCAAACATAATTTAATGTTCTCGCTTGGTAGAGCAAACGAAAATATGCTTTATGCTTTACAAAGCATATAAAAATATGCTTTATCAATAACTCAGAGAAGCAATTACAGGCAGTGGATGTAAAACTGATAATATTTTTATCCTTAATGTGTCTATAATTTTTTACCTGTAAAAGATTATACTTTAAAAACCAATTAGATAGAATGGTAACATATAATCCTGGAGCTGATACAATTAATACTGAATTTACTTATTGGTTATAAAATAAGTAGCTTTGTTTATCTGATACTTACAATTAGTCAAACATATTATAAAGAGGGAAGGAAGTTTGGAACTAGTTGTACTGGGCCTATAGCACAAAATATGTATACTTAGAATA
Source organism: Orestias chungarensis (assembly GCA_032876305.1). Lineage (NCBI taxonomy): Eukaryota > Metazoa > Chordata > Actinopteri > Cyprinodontiformes > Cyprinodontidae > Orestias > Orestias chungarensis. The sequence goes on along the minus strand of JAVLVB010000366.1, from coordinate 889,386 downwards.
ATACTGACTGGGAGATACTTATAGATTTTTATTGACAAACAAGAAAGAAAACTTCATGCTTTCTGATATGGGCCTGTCTTGTTGCTCTGTGTCTCTGCTCTGAAATCTGCTGGATAATTAGGCTCATCCGTTTTACCTGAACACTGCCGCTATGCAGTGCAATTAGGCACAGGGCAGGAGTAAATTTGCAGTGTTCTTTAATTGCCTTGCTGCCTGATCATGACCATGTTCACATCTCCTGGATTTGTGTGTCTCATGTTGCCCATGTCGAATACTTCACTATCTTCTGTCATATGGACAACAGCCCTGTTTCTGCCTTTTGACTCCTCCCTTTTGCGCCGCCCTCAGATCTGTCCACCTGAATCTGCCTCTACATGCTACGCCTCGTTTCCTGACTTTTCATGCTCGTCTGACCCATTGCCCGATTCTGCTTGAACAGTTCTGGCCCACTTTGTATTACAAATACACATGTGATGTATGACATTTATCTAGTTTCTAAAATCATGTCAGTTTGTTTGTTTTTTATGGCAGACATAAAGAAAAGCCTATCTAATTTGTATCTGATGGAAATATGTTTTCCTTTTTTGCAGGCAGCAACAGATAAGGAAGGGAAAGCCTATATGAATAACTTGGAATACCAACAATCAACTCATACCAAGTTCTGTCATGATAATAAAGCTTTTGGCTATGAAATGACAAAAAAAAAAAAAAAGAAACTGAGGGGGAAAAACATAGGAAAGTTAAAAGACACAGTGCCAGATTGGAGGAACTTAGAATAAATATTTTTTTCTCAAATCAGCCCACAACCAAGGTGACATGTGCGTACATCTAATGCTTGTTGGTGCACCATGAACATATCTTGTCTTTAGTAAAAAAAATTTTTTTATAATGTATGGTTTTAAATAAAGGGAGTAAAACGGTAAAGTGCAAAGTTTACCTGTAAACCAATCTGTCAGAGATATAAGACGGCTTGTCCAGAAAGCACAAACATCATTCCCACAAAAAGTCTTAGGAATAAGGTGAATATGCATACGTAAGCCTTACATACACAGTAAGTTTCTGTAAGTTTTTTTTGTTGCTAGTGAACTGTGTGAAAAAATCATGGTACTAGCTGTACAAACCAAATCCACCTGATAGTGAAATAAACTCCAAGAAATGGTAGCAGTTTTATAGAAATAACATTGACAGATTCAAAGTTGAGAATTTTAACAAAAGATTTTTAGTTTGTTTTTTTTAAGCCAAGGAGAAAACTGTTGAAGAACGAAATGATTCATGTAAAAGGAAAAGGTAGGATTAAAAAAAACAAGCTTTTTAAAGAGGGCACAAGCGATCAAGGACAATCGTTAACTTGTAGAAGAAACTGAAAACAGCCTCTCAAAATGTATGTTCTCTTATAATCACATAAGAAAATTTATTTGGCAGCCTTTCAAGAGGCATGCTTACACACAGTCAATGGACAGCATTAGGTATGTAAAACTATAGCTCAATATCACGCAGCTTGCTTTAACTTTTTTTTGACTCTGTACCACCTAAAATTATTTATAATCAAAGAAAGACATAAACTATTGTAATTCCTGTTACCAACCAAGATGCTACATTTGGTGGATATTTTTAATTTGTGTATGTTAAAAATATTAATATAGGTATTTTAAATACAAATTTGCGAAATTAGGCATAATCGCGAGTAACTACAAAAGCTGGATGTTTAAAAAAGGATTTTAATATGATCGCTGGCATGTGCTAATAGTCCACTACAACAGTCCACAAGGGCTTTTGTTTTTTACATGAATCTATACTAGTGATTGTCAGGTTGAGTCTCTCTTGTAGTTTCCTAGGTGGCCACGGGGGTCGCTGTGGCGGGGCTCCAGGATGGAGCTCCGCGGTTCCCAGGTGTCTCGGGTTGGCACTGATCAGCAGAGCAGTATAAGAGGAGTGTGGATCAACTACTCGTCGCCTGAGTGTTGCCTTTATTCGGTAACCCTCAACCTCAGTGCCAAAGTCTTTGGACTTATTTCCTAGTGTTGTTTGCCATCTGTCTTTATGACGAGAGCCCATTCGAGTTCCGATCATTTGCTTGTGTACTTCCAAGTTTCTCCTCGTTCCAAGTTGCTACCTTTTGCTACCTTCCGACTAACTATCCCTTGTCTTCATTCCCAGGTTACCTCATCCATAAACTCACCTTATTCCAGAGAACTTCTTCAGCCTTTCATACAGGTGACTTCCACTCCTCTTCACTCTGCTCGATCTGCCTTCCCCAGCATACCCCATCAGCTGGATCAAACCCCCGGACCACATCGCACTCTGGACTCAACCGGACATTCCCCTGGCGACACCTCCACTCCAGCAAACCGTAAGACCGTTCCAATTCCTCATTTCACTTGTGTCAATTTGCTCACCAAACCTGTCCTCACTCTCAGAGGTTCCCGGTCTCCCACGTCAAGCCTCCCGTGTACTTCCGCCACTCAGTGCCGTACACACTTCACCATTCACCGCCGCTGCAGATTCATCGCTGGACCTATCCCCTTCCCGTGTCACTTCCCCATCAATAAAACTTCATTACCGTATCTTCTGAGTGTCTCTGCATATGTGGGTCGGAAACCTTAAAGCCGATATGACAGAACACTCAGGCCAAATAGACCCACAAGAGGCCCTCAG
>JAVLVB010000366.1:875449-886631 GCA_032876305.1 Orestias chungarensis | reverse complement strand
ACGGCGGACCAGAACAAGAAGTATGCTGACCGGAGACGCATTCCAGCTCCAGCGTATTCCCCCGGTCAGCAGGTGTGGCTGTCGTCCCGGGATATTCCCCTCAAGTCTGTTTCCCGGAAGCTCGCTCCCCGTTTCATCGGTCCGTACACCATCCAGTCAGTCATCAACCCATCCACCGTCCGTCTACAGCTACCATCAAACCTCAGGATTCATCCCACGTTCCACGTTTCCCAGGTTAAACCGGTTCTGACTAGTCCTTTGTGCCCTCCGGCCGACGCCCCTCCGCCCGCCCGTATGATTGATGGGCATCCAGCTTACGACGTTCGGAGGATCGTGGCCTCTCGTCGACGTGGTCGTGGTTATCAGTACCTCGTCGATTGGGAGGGTTACGGTCCTGAGGAGCGTTGCTGGGTGCCCCGCTCTTTCATATTGGACTCTTCGTTGGTGGAGGACTTCAAGAGATCTTCAGGATCGCCAGGTGGCGATCCTTGAGCGGGGGGTACTGTCAGGTTGAGTCTCTCTTGTAGTTTCCTAGGTGGCCACGGGGGTCGCTGTGGCGGGGCTCCAGGATGGAGCTCCGCGGTTCCCAGGTGTCTCGGGTTGGCACTGATCAGCAGAGCAGTATAAGAGGAGTGTGGATCAACTACTCGTCGCCTGAGTGTTGCCTTTATTCGGTAACCCTCAACCTCAGTGCCAAAGTCTTTGGACTTATTTCCTAGTGTTGTTTGCCATCTGTCTTTATGACGAGAGCCCATTCGAGTTCCGATCATTTGCTTGTGTACTTCCAAGTTTCTCCTCGTTCCAAGTTGCTACCTTTTGCTACCTTCCGACTAACTATCCCATGTCTTCATTCCCAGGTTACCTCATCCATAAACTCACCTTATTCCAGAGAACTCCTTCAGCCTTTCATACAGGTGACTTCCACTCCTCTTCACTCTGCTCGATCTGCCTTCCCCAGCATACCCCATCAGCTGGATCAAACCCCCGGACCACTTCGCACTCTGGACTCAACCGGACATTCCCCTGGCGACACCTCCACTCTAGCAAACCGTAAGACCGTTCCAATTCCTCATTTCACTTGTGTCAATTTGCTCACCAAACCTGTCCTCACTCTCAGAGGTTCCCGGTCTCCCACGTCAAGCCTCCCGTGTACTTCCGCCACTCAGTGCCGTACACACTTCACCATTCACCGCCGCTGCAGATTCATCGCTGGACCTATCCCCTTCCCGTGTCACTTCCCCATCAATAAAACTTCATTACCGTATCTTCTGAGTGTCTCTGCATATGTGGGTCGGAAACCTTAAAGCCGATATGACAGTGATGGGTAGATGAGGAGTCATGAAACGTTTTTACACATAGCAAAACTGTATTGATACTGTGTCGATACTGTGTCACTGAATACTGACACCTGCTGGACATTAAAAATCCCTACAGGCAACGTAGATAGACTGATTTGATGAACCAGTGTAAACAATAACATTTAACTCATTGTTTGTTATTGTATATTATATATTGTATTATTTCATATCCAAAGTTAAACTAAAAATATGTGATATTCTTACATACAGTCAATAAATAATGTGAAAATGGACCAAAAAGTGAAAATTTAAGAGAATGTGTTTAAAATGAGGATGCTTGTGCAACTGGGTTTTTTCTTTACAAATTTTTATTCCAAAAAATATTTTCCAACGTTTTAAAATTTAGTCTGTTACGCTTTTTCGATTAAAAGTCAATTTCAGTTGAATTTGGATTCAGATAGATCAAGTAGAAGTTGAAAAGAACCGAATGAAAACACAGTTTGGCGCCTAAGTGCCTTTTCGAAACAGTTGCTGTATCGGTCACGTGACTTGCTATAATCAATACGCGCACCGACTCGGGTTTTGGTCTATGGGCTTGATACATGCGCCGACACATTAGTGTTGCTGGACCTATCACTAATATATACACTATATGATGAAAGTTTCTTAATAAGTCAATTTTTAATGCTAATGCACTAATCGTGGATATATAGATCGTATAAAAAAATATTTAAACCCAAAGTACTTTACACTACATTAAGTGACTGTTTTATTCGTTTTGCCCCTTTAGTTACACACTTATAGTAAGGGTAAGTCACCTTGTAGCCATAGCTAGCCTGGGGTAGTTTAGCAGAAGCACAGACCACCAGACTCTCTCCATATGGAAAAGATATAGATACATTTTATAAGATTTGTTTCTATTTTATATGAAACTTTTAGGGTATGCATAAGATGGTCCAATAGCATATAAGATCCTTACTAAAGTTGTACAATATGAAACTTGTATGATTTGGGATCTTTTAAGAGCAGTTTATGATAGTAATTTCACATACAGTATCCTTAATAGATATGTGTAATATTAAACTTATATGAGCCGAACAACTATCAGTGACATCAATGACTTAAGAGAGGTGGCACATATATGACACACACAAATAAGAAACCACATAAACTTGCATGCAATTTCATGTAAAAGCAATAGACAAAAATAATAATAATAAATGCAAAATGGGAGGCAGATCTTTTAGTTATCAGGTTCCTCTCCTGTGGAACCAGCTTCCAGCTTTCGTCTGTGAGGCAGACACCCTGTCTAGTTTCAAATCTAGGCTTAAAACCTTCCTGTTTGTTAAAACTTATAGTTAGTAAGAGGTAGAGAAGACAGCCTAATCCGGTTGGGGGAAAAACTCAATCTAGACAGATGGTTCTCCTTTGCTCTACCTTCTTAGTGTCTCATTCTACAGGCTTAGGCTATTTAAGTTCTTTCTATAGTTATGCTGCTGTCAGCTAGGACTGCTGTTGGACAATCTGACCACCTCTCTCTCTGCTACTTTCTTGCTTTGTTCAATCTGCTTTAGTTATCATTATTTTAACCTTGTTAACCTTTTGTTTTCTCTTAGTGTTCTTCTCTCCATAGTAACCACACCTGATCTGGCGTTCTGTTAGCTGAGACAGCTCCTTGGAGAACATGGGCTGAGATGCTGCCAGTGACGCTCTACAACTGCTGTTATAAACTCTTTTTTTCTGTATACTTTGCATCTATTTTAGTTTTCTTTCTCTTCAAATGCCCAGTCAGTTGTGGCAGACGGCTGCTTGTACGGAGCCAAGTTCTGCTGGGGGTTTCTTCCTTTTAAAGGGGAGTTTTTCCTCTCCACTGTTGCTAGATGCATACTCAGTATGAGGGATTGCTGTAAAGTCAACAACAACACAAACCACAGTTTCAGTTTGCTGATTCAAGAGGAGTGAATTCTGCAAGTCAATGACTCGATGAATCTGCTGGGGTTCCTTAAATTGGAACGTTTTTCAAACTGATTTGTAATGATGTATCTATGATTTAAAATGATTGCCTTGTAAAATGCCTTGAGACGACATTTGTTGTAAATTGGCGCTATATAAATAAACTGATTCTTGATATGTACAATCACCTGCCACTTCATTAGGTACACCTGTCCAACTGCTCATTAATGCAAATTCCTAATCAGCCAATCACATGGCAGGAACTCAAAGCATTTAAACATGGTCTAAACGATCTGCTGCAGTTCAAACCAAGCATCAGAATAGGGAAGAAAGGTGATTTAAGTGACTTTCAACATGGCATGGTTGTTTGTGCCAGATGGGCTGGTCCGAGTATTTCAGAAACTGCTAATCTACTGGGATTTTCAAGCCCAACCATCACTAGGATTTACAGAGAATGGTCCGAAAAAGAAAAAAATATCCAGTGAGTGGCAGTGCTGTGGGCGAAAATGCCTTTGTATGCCATGGGTCATAAGAGAATGGTCCGACGGTTTCGAGCTGATAGGAAGGCACAGGAAATCAAATAACCACTCATTGCAATCAAGGTATACAGAAGAGCCTCTCTGAATGCACAAAATGTCAAACTTTGAGGCAGATGGGCTACAGAAGCATAAGATCAAGCAGGTGTCAATTCTGTCAGCTAAGAACAGGAAACGGGCTAAAATTCACCCTGGCTCGCCAAAACTGGACAATACAAGAAATAAAAAACGTTGCCTGGTCTGATAAGTCTCCATTCCTGCTGCGACATTCAGATGGTAAGGTCAGAATGTGGCATTAACAACATGAACACATGGATCCATCCTGCCTTGTATCAAGGATTCAGGGTGGTGGTGGTGTAATGATGTGAGGGATATTTTCTTGGCACTCTTTGGGCACCTTTGTACCGATTGAGCATCGTTGCAACGCCACAGCCTACCTGAGTATTTTTGCAGACCATGTCCATCCCTTTATGACCACAGTGTACCCATTTTCTGATGGCTACTTCCAGCAGGAAGTAGCCATCATGTCATAAAGGTCAAATCATCGCAGACTGATTTCTTGAACACGACAAATGCCACTGTACTCAAACAGCCCCCACAGTCACCAGATCTAAATCCAGTAGAGCACCTTTGGGATGTGGAGGAACGTAAGATTCACATCATGAATGTGCAGCCGACAAATCTGCAGCAACTGCATGTTGTTAGCATGACAATATGGACCAAACTCTCTGAAGAGTGTTTCCAGTACCTTGTTGAATTTATGCAACGAAGGATTAAGACACAATCGGGTCCAGCCCAGTACTACTAAGGTGTACCTGATATAGTTGCCGGTCAGTGTCTATGTGGTATAAAATTGGTAAAACTATTTTGTATTGCACAGCAAAGATGCAATGTGAAGTAAAGAGACAGAAAAATAAAAATCTTTTAATTTTGCACAAGATTAGAATAACATGCAGTGCAAAGTGTCTCATAATAGAATGCATATGCATTTTGTCTTTGATATGCACCGTTTCATTCAGTCAGGAAATCATCTAACTTTTGCACTGGCAGCCTGGTTCAAATCCGGGCCTGGGCCACACAAAATTATGTACACTTTACATGCATAAAGCCTACATATAATGTTTTATTTTCATATATGAAAAGCATATGTCTTGCAAATTAACATATATAAAAAACTATAAAGACTATATAACACATATACGGAAAAAATAATTTGCCTTTCAGTTTCCTTATAGACCAAATATATAATTCTTACTTTATTCATACTTAATTATTTTTATATCTTTTATGATAATAATTCAAAAGTGGCCACTTTCAAGACATTAAAATAGAATGGGACATACATGTTAAACATAAAGACTTACTAGTGTAAGTGATATAAATTTCTTAGAAGTTTTTTGTAATTCTTTTTAATATGGATCTGACCACCACCAGCAGGCAAGGTGGATGACACAAAAACAGAGACAAACGTAATGAGAATTGCCAGGTAACAACTGGCAACCCACTGGTTACCGGCCAACTCCTAAGACCAAAGATCCCCATTTTCCTTTCCACCACATGCCTATTTATGAATGCCACATAAAGGACAGGTGATATATCACCCTGGAAGGGCTAAGCCACAGTAAAAACTGAACAAGTGATTTGACCTACAACACTTTATTTACCTTCTGTCATACTGTTTGTTTTTGTTATATTGGTTAGAGTATCAAAAAATGCAGGATGTTCTGTTGGTCCCACAAGTTTTGTCGCATCTTTGAACTATGTATGTAACATTTTTTGAACCACTATTTAAATTAATCATAGAAAATTAGCATATTTCTGTCATTTGGTAGAGTGCATTTTAAGTATTGGAAAGATGAAGATGTGCACCGTGGACTCTAAACCCCAAATACTGTTGCATATATACTTTTCTTTAAGGTGCATGTGAGGGTTACATATGTCATATTAATTCCTTAAAAAAATGAAATTAATATATATAAAATGTGTGGTCCAGGTATAATTATTTGTGGTGTACCTCAATTTATCGTGTTGTAGGTTTCCTAATATTTTAATAAATTGTTATAGTTGAATTTAGAGTCCCAGAAGTTTTTTGAGAGAAAATCCTTGATCCTGTTTATTTTAACATCTCATTATTGTTAGGAGGATTTTTCTTTTTTACTTTGTGTTTTCAATACTGTAAATGTATTTCATTCTTCTGTCATTTTATTTTTCTAATTTTTTTTCTCCCAAGCTTTTCTCTGCCTTAACCAAACAGTTGTAAGTGTATAATTGGATATGCTGAGATCCCTAATGAAGCATCTGATGGCCCTCTGGCTGTCCTGTCTTCTGCCATAAAGAAATGTGCTGACAGTGTAGCAAAGAAGTTTTGTGCAAACTTTATTAAGGCTGCTGTAAAACTTTCATACTGCAACCCTCTGAACAGCAATGTAATTGCTGGCTTAAAAATGTTTAGTACAGTCAGCTTTACCAGTTTTTAAAATATTTTTTTATTTGGGTAAAGAAAGAACAAAATAAATGAAAACATTAGGATTTCCAGTGAATTTGTTGTTTGCCATGCATGTTAGTCGTTTGTCTAAAATCAACAATCTGCAAGCCTCTATCACAAACCTTTGAAGAAAAATAGTTTGTAGTATTGGTTATACGTAATGGCTGGTCCATCATAGACAAAGACCAGAGTGGACTCTTGTCAGGAAACCGTGTGTTGTGGTCGTATATCCACTCTTTGCATCCCCTATAGATATCCACTAGAGGGCAGCTACAAGAATAGCTGCAGTGCTGTGGGCAAATCACCAGCAGGTGTCCAGTTGCACACCAGGAGTTCCTTAACCTTGTGTCATCATGTGTAAATGGGGGTGTTTCCAGCCATCTGATCATTGTGGAAACTACAAGACCTCTAATGAGCTTGAAACATTGAAAGCAGTTCCTGTCAATGTAACTGTGATAACTGTGAAGTCAAAGAAAGAGTAAATATTTAAAATACTTTTTCTTCAATATGTTATGTATCTTTCGTAATTTTTAAGAGTTTCACCACTCCTGGTTGGCATAATGTTTGCATAGCTCTAAAACATTAGTCCTGATATGGTCTTTGGTAGACTTTAGGTCATATTTTTTTGGTTTATGTTTTGGGTTTTGGTTTAATAAATCTAAGAGCACAATACAATGGACAGTGCCTACTAGAGCACACATCAATCTCAGCAATTTATTGTGGTGTACAAGTATATAGCTTGTGTTGCAAAAGACTGTCTTGCATGTCGGACACAGGAACCTATTAACATATATAAAGGCAAAAACAATTGGCAAAAACAAATGAGATGGAGTAGCAGTGCTTGTCAACAATTCATGGTTTCATCTAGGATATGTTGCCCTGGATCTTTGTATCTGCTGATGTTGAGCTGTTAGCATGCCATGACATTCAAGAGACTGTCATACAGTGACATAATATGATCATTGTTTTCTTTAGATCCTCCCTGGCTACAGCACCTCTATCTTCAAAGACTCTTTGAAGATAATAAGTTGCACTAAATTTTGTTTCGGGATGAATAGTTATTTTAAGTACGTTTAAGTTTAAAAGGTATGATTTTGTAGTTTTTCTTTTTTTTGCTGTAGTCACATACATTCTTCCATCCACTACCTTTATCCATTTAAAGGCCCAGTGGTGTCCTTCCTCAGCACCTGCAGTCAGTGGGTGAGATGTGGAGATGTAAAAACCATGATTGGGTTTTCAGTCCATCATAACATGATATAGACACTCAAAGGACAAACCATGCACAAACATGCAATTTAGAGAGACAAACTAACTTAGCAGTCATAATTTCTAGCTGCAGTATGGGCTGCACAGTGGCGCAGTGGGTAGCACTGTTGCCTTGCAGCAAGAAAGCTCCAGGTTCAATTCCACATTGGGTCTTGGGTCTTTCTGCAAGGAGTTTGCATGTTCTCCCTGTGCATCCATGGGTTATCTCTGGGTACTCTGGCCTCCTCCCAGAGTACAAAAACATGACTGTTAGGCTGATTGGGCTCTAAATTGTCCTTAGGTGTGAGTATGAGTATGAGTGTGTGTATGAGTGATTGATTGTCCTGTATGTCTCTGTGTTGCCCTGTGATGGACTGGCAACCTGTCCAGGGTGTACTCCTACCTCTCACCCGTTGTAAGCTGGAGATAAGCACCAGCAGACCCACCCGACCCCAATAGGGACAAGGGTGTACAGAAAAGGGATGGTATGAAACTGTAATACAGGAAGAGAAGAGAACATGTAACTAGCAAAGCTAGTTCAAAAATAATTTTAAAAAAAGCTTAGAAAAACACTATTATGGCATTGTCTAACTTATTAGTAAGTTCATGTTTTAATAGTACAGGGAGCCGGGTTTTCAGGTTTCCATGTAGGATTACAATTTAATGATGCCACTTAAAGTTGGTAATTATATTTGACATACAACAGAGTAAACATGAGCCTTTTAGCTGCAGAATTCTCCTAATGTAAAACCTTCATTTGCTTTATACTTTGACCTTCTGTTCCTACTTTTCAAAAAATCCCCTCTAATTTAATGAATTGATTATAATACAGCTGGAAATAACAAATTTAAAATTACAATTTGTTCCCAGGTGGAGTTAGAAAAGACAAAGGAGAGCCTAGAACCAAGAAGCTGCAGCAGAGACAAAAAATCTATGTACACTACTAACATTCACAAGAAATGTTGAAGTAGTAGCAGCATCCCCTAATACTTCATTGGGAATTTTTAAAATTGAATAACTATCCAGATGTATATGGCTTAGCCTAAAAATCTGCTGCTATGCCTAATAAACTCATATTTCAATTCTGTTAATGTCTTTTCTTAGGTAACAGTTTGCCGGAATGGTAATGCTAATGCTGCCACACTTTTTCTTTGTATAGTAGTAATGTTTGACTTACCAGGGCAACCAGGGCAATCATTCCAAGGGATTTTTATACTTCTTGCATTAAATGTTAATTGAATTGAATAACCACTACGCAACTTAGTGAGAAATGAATGTGCCCTTCTTCAGTAGCGTTTACAATCGTTAGTTTTGTTTACATGTTCAGAGTAAAGAAATATCTAAGAAGATGAGGAATAAAGCAAACAGAAGGAACCTGGGAAAGTGTTTTGTCCAGTCAGGATAAGAAAGCCGAAACTAATTTTGGTTTTGACTAGCCTTAAATCTAAGAGACCAACATCTTATTTCATTATTAACAAGTTTCTTGTTTCTATCACACTGTCTTCTGTTACTAAAAATAGAACTAATAATCTAAAAGCAGTCACATTGATGTGTACTTTCTGACCCAGTCCTTACCATTTAGCTAAATGTTCAATACACCTTCATGGGGTTTAAAAATTTAGCATTTCACAGGTTTGTGTGTAAAAAATTAGATATATTAAATACATTTAAGTCCAAAGTTATTAATATTGCAGGCAAACTTTAATTTTTAATCAATTTCATACAACAAAGGACTTTATAATTGGGTTGGGAGAGACGTCTTTTGAACATAAATTAACAAAAGAATTATGTAAAATGATTATCAATTGTAAAAAAAATTATACAACAATTAGTATATTCGTGCAGAAGCCCTCTGGTGACATGGGTAAAAAAAAAAAAATTTACATGGCCACAAATTAATAAAGCGTGGGACAAAATCCTATTCATTAGCCACGACTTGTTTAACACAATTGAAAAGTTAGTAGAGCTCCGTAGAGTTAACGTTGTCTCCCTCCTGTGCGGGCCAATGCAGGAAGACTGATTGTGGGTTCTGATTTGTGTTTATCCCTCCTCTGATATGCGGTTGTTGATGTCCAAACACTCTTGAGAAATAAGAATTAATAGCTTTCTTGTTATGGCACACAATGACAAACTAATACTGTTGAATTATTCTACAGGATGAAACAGATCAGACACACTTGATTTTAACCAAGTTTGACCAATTTTATATTTTTTATTAATTTCTACTGTAAATGTTTGGCAGATATCTTCAATAGCTCGTGGCCACACGTTAAACAAGTCGTGGCCACGGAAGAGGATCTTGTTTCCACACATTATTAATTCGTAGCCACTTAATTTTTTATTTTTTCTCATGTTCTCTAGTTTGTTCTTCCACTCCCCTGTTCTCTATTTCCTCCTGTGTGTGTTCCCTCATCTATGCATGTTTCTCCACTCATCATTCACATCTGTTATCAATCATCTAATCATCTTCTCCACCAATCCAACCCCGGTTCCCCTGTATTTAAGCCGCTGTCATTCTTTTACTCACCGCTGGATCGTCTGTTGTCCTTCCCCGATGTCCTTCCCTGATGTCCTTTCAGAGCTACACCCTGAGGTTCTTCCGTAGCTTTCTTGCTGCCTTCTCCTCTCGCTCCAGAGTTTCCTGCCCCACATCTCCTGTAAGCCTCCTCTCCTGCTTGCTGAGTTCTCTGTTCCTTGCTCTTCATTTTTGTCCTCTCCCCTGGTTCTTCATTTAGGTTTCTCCCCTGGTTCAGTCCTGCAGTCTCCGGTTTTCCCGTTTCTCTTCTCTCTCGTGGTTGTTCTTGGTTTCCCTTTGTGTGTTAGTTTACTCCTCTCTTCCCTTGATCATTAGTCTTGTTTGTTTTATTGTTTGGTTGTGTTTGTATGTTAGTGTTTCCCGCGTCTCGTTCGCTCGTCTGTTTGTTTACATTTAGTTGTCCCGCCTCCGCTCTCTGTTTGGTTTCATTTCCGCGTCTCAGTTCTGTAGTCTCCGGTTTCTTGTGCTTCCCCTCTCGTATTATTATTGTTGGTATTTTGTCTGTTAGTTTATTTCCCCTTCTCATGTTCATTAGCTGGTTTGTTTTGTGTTAGATTGTTGTGTTTGTTTACATTTGTTATTCCCGCGTTCCGCTTTTGCTGTCTGTTCATTTACGTCCCGCGTTGTTCCGTTTCTACGTTGCCCTAGCTCGTGTTTTATGTTCCGTTTCTTGTTTATGTCCATCATATATCCACCAAATAAATTATTCTTTCACGCAATTCCACCTCTGCTCAAGTCGTTAAAACGTCACATGACATTAAGTGTTTTCATTCTGTTTTGGCATTTTGTCTTCACAGACCTTGTGATGCCATTATCTGAGTGCTTTTCGCATTTCAGCAGTTCCACATACCTCATTAACCATCACCACTTTTTAAAAATGTTACTGTTATCATGTTTAATAATATGTTATGTTTTTTTTTGTTTTGTTTTGTACTGTTGAATGGTAAACATTTATATCCATGTTTCATTCATATATATTCATGTTTCATTTATAATAGAAGTGTTTGCATATAATAAGAGTTATAACTTTTCTGATAAGGCCTGCTGGATCCAGGTGGCCATGGGAAGCGGCTATCAATCAGTTCCCAGCAGATAGAACCAAGTTAAAGAATGTGAAGCCAGTTAGCAA
>JAVLVB010000366.1:844032-865073 GCA_032876305.1 Orestias chungarensis | reverse complement strand
CGCAGAGAGGAGTTCTAAACTACGACTCTGCTTCCTGGTCTGGACCCTGGTTTGTCAGTAATTTGGGGAGTTAATAAATTTGGCCATATTTCTAGAAAGAAGAGCGGCTCCATCCAAAGTTGGATGGATGCCGTCTCTCCGGATCAGACCAGGTTTTCCCCAAAAGGTTTTCCAATTATCTATGTAACCCACACCGTTAGTAACCAATGTGTTTAAGGCAATATTTGATGTGATCAATTTTCACTCTGCAATGCAATCTTTTTTATCTTTTGTCAACATGATTTAGCTTGAAAAAATGTCATTTTATTTTATGTTACTGAGCAGGAAAATTCGCAAATAAAAAACAGTGCTTGGAGTTGTTACCATACTGTTTAACATCTTGCAATGAGTTGTAACTGTCGGGGAACTGGTCGAAACCGAGAATTTAAATCAAGAATCAATGCTGGAATGAAATGCATGCTGCAACGACAATCTGGCACTGAATGAGGGAAACGCTGCTGCTAAAATGCTGACTGGCTGACGAGCAGTGATGAGCTGCAGGGTGTGGAAGGTTGGAGCTGATTAGGAGGTGCTACAGAGAAGTGGGAGACCTCAGACACCACAGCCAATCGGGCAGAATGTGACAGAACCCCCCCCCCCCCTCAAGGGACGGCACCCGACATCTAAAAAAGGACCAACCATGCCAGGGCGGGCGGTGGGGGAACAAGGCAGCAGGCGGGCCTAAAACTCCTCAGAGTCAGACCATTCCATGCCCTCCATAGGCTGTGCAGCAGGTTCCGAGGGGACTGATACAGCAGAAGGCTGCGAAAGTCGGTAACAAGGTTCGCATCGAGGATATGGCGAGAAGGAACCCAAGATCTATCTTCTGGACCATAGCCTTCCCAATCAACCAGGTACTGGAGAGCCCTCCCCCAACGACGGGACCGAACCAGGCGCCCCATCAATAAGACGAGGAGGGGGAGGAGGCCGAACCACCGGAGACAGAGGGCAGTCATGGACTGGCTTGATCCTGGAAACATGGAATGTCGGATGGACACGCATAGTGCGGGGAAGTTGCAGCCTCATTGCACTAGGACTGATAATCCTCAGAATAGGAAAGGGGCCGACGAATCTGGGAGCCAATTTCTTAGACTCCACCCGGAGAGGAAGGTCCCTAGCAGAGAGCCACACCTTCTGGCCTGCTTGGTAGGCAGGGGCCTGTAGAACGGTGCTGGTTGGCAGAGGCAGTGTAGCGACCAACCAAGCGCTGCAGGGTGGAGCGCGCTCGGCCCCAGGTCCGACGGCAGCGGCGAACAAAGGCTTGGACAGATGGGCAGGTGACTTCTCTCTCTTTTGCAGGGAAGACAGGAGGTTGGTAGCCATAGACACAGTGGAAGGGAGAGAGACCTGTGGCAGAGCTGACAAGGGAATTATGGGCATACTCAACCCACATGAGTTGTTGAGACCAGGAGGATGGATTCTGTGAAACCAGACAATGCAGAGCGGTCTCCATCTCTTGATTCATGCACTCTGTCTGCCATTGGACTGAGGGTGGAAACCAAAGGAAAGACTGCCAGTGGCCCCCATCTGATTGCAGAATTCTTTCCAAAAAACAGAAGAGAAATGCGGACCACGGTCGGACACCACATCGACTGGGAGACCATGAAGGCGAAAGACATGGTGAAGGACCAGCTTGGCAGTCTCCTTAGCAGAAGGTAGTTTGGGAGGGGGCACGAAGTGGGCCATCTTGCTAAACTGGTCAACCACAGTGAGGTGACTGTGTTGCCATCAGAAGGAGGAAGATCCGTCACAAAGTCTAGGGAGATGTGGGATCAAGGTCGATGTGGTATCGGGAGTGGTTGAAGGAGTCCCGCAGGGGCCTGATGCGAGGTATTTTGCTGATTATAGGTGTGACATGCCCTGACAAAACTGCGGGTATCTGCCACCAAGGTGGGACACCAGAAGCGCTGGAGCAGAACATCTTGTGTCCGTTGGGAGCCTGGATGAGGAGTGGGCCCACTGCAGAACGTCAGACCTCAACGCCTCAGGAACATAGAGGCAGTTGGGAGGACAGGCACTGCGTCCCGGCTGCCTCTCAGTGGCAGATCTCACTCTCTCCTCGATGTCCCAAGTTAGAGTGACAACAAACACAACAAGGAGTAAGGATGGATACAGGATCGTCGGTAGATTCCTCCTCTGCTTGGAACTGGCGGGACAAGGCGTCTGCTTTAATGTTGGGTGATCCAGGGCGGTATGAAAGGATAAAGTTGAATCTAGTGAAGAAAAGATACCAACGGGCCTGGCGATAATTGAGTCTTTTGCCAGAGCGATGGTACTCAAGGTTCTTGTGATCATTCCAAATCAAAAATGGTTCCTTAGCCAGTGGCGCCATTCTTCTAGGGCTTACTTCACGGCCAGTATCTCTCGGTTGCCGATGTCAAAATTCTTCTCTGTCGAGGATAGGTGTCGACAGAAAAAGGCACAGGGATGGAGTTACTGGTCAACTACTGACCTTTGGGAGAGAACAGCACCAACCCCCACATCTAAGGCAT
The DNA here is from genome assembly GCA_032876305.1 of Orestias chungarensis. NCBI lineage: Eukaryota > Metazoa > Chordata > Actinopteri > Cyprinodontiformes > Cyprinodontidae > Orestias > Orestias chungarensis. Next base: position 862,542 of record JAVLVB010000366.1, on the reverse strand, counting down.
CCAGGTGGTCAGGTGGAGAACTGGAGGATTGTGAGTGGAGAGCAAAGGCAGCTTGCTACAAGTAGCGAAGATGACAGGAAGGGCCCCACTCACGGACAGCCCCTGTCTCCCAGTTTATGTTGGGATTGTGCTGACAAAGAAATGGATAACCCAGAATGAGAGGTTGACGTGGAGTCTTCAGGATGTGGAACTGGATTTCCTCATGATGGTTGCCAGACAGTAGCATGGAGACCCGAATGATCAGATGAGTGACAGTCCCCAGAACATGTCCATGGAGAGCCCGAGCAGGAATTGGACGAGGCAAGAGAACCTTCTCGAGCCCCAACTGCCGAACCGAATCCTCGTCCATGATACAAGCATCAGCACCAGAGTCTATGAGTGTAGGCAGCGACCGGGATCCAACAGGCAGGAGTAACCGGGCTTGAAGCTGAGGTCTCTGAGGCTGAGGAGAGGGTACAACAGTAGGGCTCACCAGTATCTCCTCAACTACTGGTGAGCCTTTGCTTTTACTGGACAGTTGAACTTGAAGTGACCAGCCTGGCCACAGTACATGCATAGGTTAGATCTCCATCGTCGTTCTCGTTCCTCTGGTGTAAGAGAAGCACGGCCCAACTGCATAGGTTCTGGTTCTTCCAACAGCTGCCTTGACGAAGATGCAGAGGCGCTAGCCTGCCCTCTGGCTTGGATGGTTGGGTGGCGACGAGAGGATCCCTGACGTTTCTCTCGTTGGCGAGCCTGAACACGATGATCAATCTGGATTGCTAGTGCTATAACTTTATCCAATGTCTGAGGAACATCATGGGAAACCAGTTACTCTTTGATGTAATCTGCTAGGCCATGGAGGAATGCATCCACCAGGGTGGCCGGGTTCCAGCTGCTGTGCCTGACTCTCGTATGAAAATCTATTGAGTAGTCCGCCACGGTGCGTTTCCCCTGCTGGAGCACCATGAGGCCTCAAACAACCTCAGAGCTGGAGAATCCAACACCAAAAACTTTGCGTAGCTCCTCAGAAAAACTCTGGAAAGAGGAGCAGGCATTGGTTTGTCTGTCAAATTCTGCCGGTCCCCATTGACGAGCCCTGCCAGTGGGGTGGTTAATGGTGAAGGCAACTTTTGCTAGATCTGAAGCAAAAGTACGGGGCTGAAGGGAGAACAGCAACTGACAGTTTGTCAGGAAAGCACCACAGGACTCTGCGTTGCCATCATAACGCTCTGGAGCTCCCACCCGGGGCTCAGGAAGGTCACTGGGCAGAAGAGCAGTCGGAACTGGAACTTGAGAGGAGGCTGGAGCTGGAGCTGGAGCTGAGGCCACTGACGAGGGCTGGGTAGCAGCAGAAGAAGAGATGAAAGTCATTATTTGCTGCATTTGTGTTGATAGTGCAGAGAGAGAGAGTTCATTAGCTTGGGCTGTCTGCCTAGCCTCCGAGACAGCAGCAGACATCAGAGCTTCATGTTGCTGCAGGACACCTTCTAATTTGATCAGACGCTCCAGGGGTGAGGGGTTGTCTGCAGAGTCCATTATTGGCCAGATTGTACTGTCAAGGAACTGGTTTTAGGACCCAAGTGCAGTACAACGTCAGGTAGAATTTAAAGTACTTTATTTTTAGGCGTAGTAACAAGCAGGTAATTTAACTGGCAGCAGAAGACAGGCCTTGGTAAGCTCCAGGCATCAACAGGAAAAAAGGAGACTGGTGAGTCCTCACAGCGTTGGCAACAAGCTGATAATTCACCTGACAGCAGAAGACAGGCCTTGGTAAGCTCCAGACACCAACAGGAAGCGGGCAGGCTGGTGAGCGCTTTGGTTGGTTATCAGCCGAACAAACAAATCCGAAGGGGAAAGACAAAAGGCTTGTCGTGGATGGGCAGAAGGTCGGGGCAGAGACGAGAAGAAGTGGTCAGAGGCAAGCTGGAGTCGAAACCGAGAATTTAAATCAAGAATCAATGCTGGAATGAAGTGCATGCTGCAACGACAATCTGGCACTTAATGAGTGGAACACTGCTGCTAAAATGCTGACTGGCTGACGAGCAGTGATGAGCTGCAGCTGAGGGTGAGCAGGTGTGGAAGGTTGGAGCTGATTAGGAAGTGCTGGAGAGAAGTGGGAGACCTCACACACCACAGCCAACATGGCAGAATGTGACAGTAACACTTAAATGATAAGAAATTCAGAAAATATTTTGAAGTACATGTTCTTTTTAAAACAAGTGAAGATATACAAGAACTATTGGTGTGACTTAAAGATGGCCTTTGACTGTACATCATGAAGTATCATTTGTGTACGATTAGTGCCAGAGCTTAGTTTGCATTAATCTCAAACTGGATATAGTCCTTTCTTCTGGTCGGTATGAGGTCTATCCTCAAGCGTAAGATATTATCAATCTCTGGTCTTGCTCTCAAATACGGAAAAAATCAGAGAGGGACATCAGCATGTATATTGGTCCAGCATCTATAGAGATGTAGGAATTGTATAGGTCTGTCATGGAGAAGATAGACTTGAGCTAAAAAGGGAAGCTCTTGATTTACCAGTTGATCTACTGCCGTACCTTTATCTACCTTTCCCTGCTCCTTCTCTTGTCATTGGTGGATATGCCTTTTCTTTCTCTTCAACTTCTCCTGCTTTGCTAACTTTGGAGCCTCTTAGCATATATTTAAGAAAACTATGAATTAGGGTTCTGGTCACATGGTCTCTCAAAACTGATTGATTAAGTTTTCTGTGAGCTTTGTAAGCTCTGGATCCTGACCGAAAGAACGAGATCACAGATACAAGCGTCCAAAAGAGTTTTCTCAGCAGGGTGTGTAGACTATCCCTTAGAGATAGGTTTAGAAGCTTGGCCACCTGGAACGGACTCACAGTAGAGCCGCTGCTTTTCCACATTGAGAGGAGCCATTTGAGTGTGCTCTGGCATGTGATTAGGATAAGAGGAGCGGCTCTGCAGTCATTCAACGCCTGAGTGATACCTCACTTTATCCCCAAGCCTCTTCTGCTTTCCTTGTTGTCTTTTATGATTCTATTTTTTTAACCTCCTCGTGCTTGTCCCTAGTAACACCTTCTCCCGTGTGCTCACCCTAGGTTTTCAGCTCGTGTACTCTCTCCGTAGAAAAACTTCCAAGCCATCAAAAAACCTGCAAGAACAAACCCTGATGATCATCCAACTCAGACTGTGACCGCTCCTCTACCACCATCAATCACGTGTAAGTCCATGGTACATTTCCACTCTAGAGTCACCATCTCAGCCTCAATTCCACCATCTACGCCCTGGACAGATCATCGTGACAACAGCACACCCACAACCCCTAACCCCAGATCCTCTCATCTTTCACTGGCGGATAACTAAGATCATCCAAGTGAGACTAGCTCCGTCCCCTCATCACAGTTTACTCCATTCCACAGCTGAGACCTCCTTGTGCACATTCACAGTAAACCTCGTACATGCTCTTTTAAATACATCACCTTTTTCTAATCATCGTTCCCCTGAGTTGTATGACATGTATGTGACAATAAGTTTTCTCACTCTTATTTGCTTGGCTTTATGTATCAACACCTTCTTCAATGTCACAGAACCAGATCACAGGTATAATGCTTACAGGAATGCAAACTGTTCTACATAGTGTAATAATAACACTATGTTTAATAGTTTTAATGGAACTCCGGAACATTTTCAAGGGGAAATGATTAAAGTGAAACCTGTCCTGGTGGTTGGTGTTAAACATTCTGATTATTCTGATGAGTGAGGAGTATGCTGTAGTATTGCGAGATTCTGTTAGACTTCCGGCAAAAATTTCAAAAACATGGTGCACATCTGTTACGCCAAACATTTAATTTATACTTTGCCAGGTTTGTTTAGGAATTAAGAAAAATTATCAACAAAAAAGTATAACTCCTGAAGCATTCTGGAGAATAGTGAGGAAGACATTGAGTACCTACAGGAGTATATTGACAAGTGTTTCGAGAGAATCGTCATGGGGAAATCCAGCTAGACTCCCGCATCCAGCAAAACACCGTCAAGCTCCAAGAGAAGCCGCAACGAAGAGTCACCCGGAGCGACTTCTCCAGCCTGAAAGGAAACTGAAGATGTACTAATATCTATCGACAATAAACTTTCCAGCCTCGACCCCCGTCTGTCACCTGCGTAGGTTCTACACAGGGAGTTCCAGGCCTTACGGGAGTCCTTGGAGTTCAGCCAGCAGTAGGTGCAGTCGCTGGGTGCGGAGAATGCCACCCTGAGAGAGTCGGTGAAATCCCTCACTGAGGGAAAGAGCCGGATCTCAGATGAAAATAAAAAGGTCAAAGAAAATATGATTGATCTGCAAGCCCACAGTATGAGGGACAACCTGATGTTTGCTGGAATCCCCGAGCAGGCTGAGGAGGACCCGGAGGCAGTTATTAAGGACTTTATTCTGAAGCAGTTGAAATTACCAGAGGACACAGTTAAAAACATCACATTTGATAGAGTCCATCGCTTGGGTGCAAAGAGACCGGATGGCCGCAGACCGGTCAGTGTGGTTTAGATGTAATGTTCCAGCATGCCCCACACTATGTTTATTGGGTAACCTGGGTGGCACCAGCATAGAAATTAATTTATCACCTATAGTACTCACTGCCCTATTGCAAAGAAAACTATTGTCCTAAAGTGGAAAACAAGAAATAACTTATCTATTAATCAGTTTAGGAACCTTCTATTAGATCACTTCAGTATTGAAACACTGTCTGCCTCTTCAAAACATCATCTGACTGATACCTGCAATCTCTGGTCTTCTCTAATTAGCTCCATCACTTAGCGGTGTTGGTTGGTCATTTTCTCACTGCTCTAGGTTGCTCTGGAGTTGGCTGTTGGCTTTGTTACGGGGGTGTGTGTTTGTCTCTTCCTTGCGGGATTGTATTGGTGGGGCTGGAGGTGCATGGTCCTGGGCCTATGTTCCCACCCAGAGTAAATGCAGAGAGTACCCCCCCGTATTCTCTTCTCCCCATCCACATCTTGGTTGACCGGTGGGTGGTCTCCTGGGCTGGTCGTGGCTCTCTGCGCGCGGTCGCAGCTGCCCTAGGTCGGGCGGACTTTTGCCCCTACTGTCCCCTGGTGGCGGCTGGGAGATCAGGGCGCTTTTCGGACCATCTGGTCTTACACACATTTCTCCCCTCTCCTCTCTGGCTCAAGTCTGACACACTAACCCACACACTTAGGGTCTTTGGGGGAGAGGTGTGGTTTCTGGAGTGGGGTGAAGTGGCCCTTTGTCGCACTCCATGAACCACTCTCCCTCATTCTTAAATGCACATTAGTCACTATTGCATACCACAAATCACACAACACACACAGGGCAGTTGGGGGCAGGGGCTGTGCTGCAGCCAGAGAGCGGGGATCACGTTGCCGGTTCTGCGCGGCTCCCGGGACCTTGCATGTCCTGACACTGAGGGCCTGTGGTTGGGGTGGGGCTAGGGGGGAGCTCCACTGTCTGCAAACTGTGGCAAACTGTGGCATGCTTCCCTCCTCAAGGCACTTTAAAAGAAAATCAATTAAAATCAAAGATACATCAAAAACAAATCAATTTAAAAAAAAGTTTCCAATTTAAGGAACCCCATCTCAGCCCATGTTCTCATCCAAGAAGCTGTGTCAGCTAATATAACACCAGACCAGGTGTGGTTAGTATGGAGAGAAGAACACTAAGAGAAAACAAAAGGTTAACAAGGTTCAAATAACATTAACTAAAGCAGATTGGACAAAGGAAGAAAGTAGCAGGAAGAAAAGTGGTCAGATTGTCCTCCAGCAGTCTAAGCCTATAGCAGCATAACTATAAAAAAAAATTTAATAACCTAACCATATAGAGTGAAACATGAAGAAGGTAGAGCAAAGGAGAACCGTCTGTCAAGACTGAGTTCCTCCCCCAACCGGATTAGGCTGTCTTCTCTACCTCTTCCTAACTATAAACTTTATCAAAAAGGAAGGTTTTAAGCCTAGATTTGAAACTAGACAGGGTGTCTGCCTCACGGACTAAAGCTGGAAGCTGGTTCCACAGGAGAGGAGCATGATAACTAAAAGATCTGCCTCCCATTCTGATTTTACAGATACTACAAACCACCAGTAACCTGCAGTCTGAGAGCGAAGTGCTCTGTTAGGGACATAAGGAGTAATCAGATCTCTGATATATGAAGGAGCTTGATTAGTGAGGGCTTTATATGTCAAAAGAAGAATCTTAAAATCTATTCTAAGTTTGACAGGGAGCCATTGAAGGGAAGCTAACATTGTAGAGATATGATATCTCTTTTTAAGTTTCATCAGAACTCTTGCTGAAACGTTTTTGACCAACTGGACCAACTTTTAACTGCAACTTTTAACCGCATTTGTGGAATTCCTGCTAATAAAGAGTTACAATAGTCCAGCCTGGAAGTAACAAATGCATGGACTAGATTTTCAGCTTCTGCCCTAGAGAGAATATTTCGAAATTTTTGCTATATTCCTAAGGTGAAAGAAGGAAATCTTACAGACCTGTTTTATATGGGACTTGAAAGACATTTCCTGATCAAAAATACCACCAAGGTTCTTTACATTGTCACCAGACGCCAACCTGATACTATCCAGGTCAATTGGCTGACTAATCAATTTCTTTTTTAGAGGTTCTGGTCCAAATATAACAACTTCTGTCTTTTCAGAGTTCAAGAGCAGATAGTTTAAAGTCATCCACATTTTTATGTTATCTAGACATGCATGTAATCTACCAAACGGATTGGATTCATCAGGATTTATAGATGAATACAGTTGTGTATCATCAGCATTACAGTGGAAATTAACACCATCCTGTCTTATGATTTTACCAATAGGGAGCATTTATATAGTAAATAGAATTGGGCCAAGTACAGAACCCTGTGGGCTCCACATGTAGCCTTACAATGCGGAGAAGATTTGTCAATTAGATGAACAAACTGGGATCTATCAGACAAATAAGATTTAAACCAGCCTAGTGCTGTTCCCTTGATCCCCACAGTGTGTTCGAGCCTTTCTATGAGGATATTGTGATTGACTGTGTCAAAGGGCAGCACTGAGATGTAAGAGAGTGGCTAGAACAGAAACAAGCCCATTGTTTGAGGCCATGAGAAAATTATTTGTGACTTTAAGGAGACCTGTCTCAGTGCTAAGATGAGCTCTGAAACCTGACCATTATTCCTCAAATGCTCTCTCAGTTGATTAGCAACAATTCTTTCAAGGATTTTAGATAAAAAAGAAGAGTAGATATGGGTCTGTAATTTATTAAGTCTTCTTGATCAAGAGGTCTCTTAAGTAGGGGTTTTATTACAGCTACCTTAAGAGCCTCTGGTACATAGCCATTCACTTATGACAAATTAATCATATCCAAAATGGAAGTAACAATAATCGGAACTACTTCTTTAAAAAATTTTGTCGGGATTTGATCCAACTTAGCTGGGTCCATATAAAGTTTTAGTTGTTCCTAACATTCAAGTCAACTACATTCTTTCCAATTTATTGTGTCATACCTTTCACACTTTTTTTTTTACATGTGTTTTGTTTGCTTTCTTCTAACAACAATTTTTTTCCACATACTATAACGAGGCAGAATTTACTGAGCTCAGGTTAAAGACCTTGATTTAAAAAAGCTTCCACAGGCAGATGTTCTCAAACTGTCCCTTAGCTGTTGCTAGGAAACAAGTCATAGGAGACCTAATATAATCAGCTAATCTAAGGAGAAAATTGACACACTTAGCATCTATTTCAGCTGCTGCATGTCATGTTCTCACCTTGTATATGTGTGCTGAAATAGCAGGGGCTGGAAAAAAACTGCAGAAAAACTTTGTTGGACAATCAAAGTTGTTTTTGAAAGAAGTAAAACAGCGTCCATTTTAGCACTGAGCCCATCAAAGCATGGTCATTTTGCCTTGGAGTGCAGGTGCTTCCTCAATAAAAGCGGAGCCACATAAGTGGATAAATGAGAGGTGCCTGGAGCACAAAAGCAGAATGCAAAGTGCTTCAAACTCATTCAAAACAACTACAAAACACCTCCCCAGTGATGGAAATGCATCATGTATGATTATAGCCCAGAGGCACAACATGCCAAATGAAACCTAATTGTGGCAAAGAGGACATTCATGTCATAAATCTAGAGAAATCACAACCCTTGATTTCAGAAAATGCATGCCACCAAGGTGCTTTGGCTCTGGAGAGAAAAACGGCATGTTTAATTTAGTGAAAAATGGTAAAATCAGTGAAATCATGGATTTAGGCTGCTATATATTTATTAAGAGCTGGATCTCTGACCTGCAGTTTTGTACATTAGTTGTCGGAAAATAGAGCCTTCCCTCTTTTTGATCCAAAGATGTTTTGCTGAGAACCACTTGTTTTCTAAAGCTGTTTTTTTTTTCATTCATTTACCAAGAAAAGCAGCAGAAGGCCACAAAACTTTTGAACACCTGCCCCGGTGCTTGTAAGGGTTCACTGAGCTGAATGCAGGAAAATATATCTCAGGATTATAATTATATCCTGTACATCTATGAGGTTCATTCAGGTACAATCTAATTTATTTTACTCAGTTCCATTGCTCATTTGAAAACATCCATAGAGGGAAGCCCATCCATCCATTTTCTATGCACCCTTGTCCTTATTGGGGTCGGGTGGATCTGCTGGCGCCTATCTACAGCTTACAACGGGCGAGAGGCAGGGGTACACCCTGGACAGGTCGCCAGTCCATCGCAGGGCAACACAGAAACATACAGGACAAACAACCACTCATACACACACTCACACCTAAGGACAATTTAGAGCGCCCAATTAGTCTAAAAGTCATTTTTTTGGACTGGGGGAGGAAGCCGGAGTACCCGGAGAGAACCCACGCATGCACAGGGAGAATATGCAAACTCCTTGCAGAAAGACCCAAGACCCAAGATTGAAAATTCATTTTTATTTTACCTTCTTATTACAAAATACATGTAAACACTCACTGGTGAATGTGACTCCAAACCATTGCATCTGTTTACTTGCTTGTTTGACCAATATGAAACGTTTTTTTTTTCTTCTTTCTTTTATTTGTTTATTTTAAGCATTTAGGGCAATTACATTCTAAAATCTCCACAGATTTGTTTATTGTACAGCCAGATGCACACTGCACAAAGTGGTATCACAGTACTATGCAGGAAGTCAGTTAACTTGCAAGAGCCGATACTTAATTAGTTGATATAAATGAAGAAGTTAAAATCAACTGGAAGACATTGAAGAAGGTATAAATACATTTAATTTAACATAAGAGTTGTTTGAAAAAAAAATGGTTTGGGAAATTTTGGGGCAAAGCTACAAAGCTTTAAAATGTAGTGATTGTCCTTTCTTTTCAGTTAAGTGAACATCAGTGCCAAATATCTCCCTCTTTAAGAATGTTAGCCCATATGCCATTCAATATCTTTGGAAGAGCTCCAAACAACATTGGTCAGAATATTCTTTTCCTTTCCTTAGTGACACCAATAACAATAATTACATCTTTACTCAAAAGCGAGAGCAGTTTGTCAGGTCCCAAGTCAATCTAATCTTTCAGCTGACATTATCCTGACACCCCATAAAATGAGCAGAGCAGGTGGTGCTGTAGCTTTCAAGACCGCAGGCCCTGACATTTCCCGGAGTGCTCAAGCAGTTTTTAATACAAATCTACCTATCCTAACCTCAGGGGTTAAGTTTGATTTAGATTTGATGTGATCTGAACATCCTTAAGCAGTAGTTGAACTCTTTCGGGAGATGGACCATAAAGAGTGGAGAGTGGAGACGATTGGACTCGCAGTCGCTCCCCAGTGATTCTTCCTTTTTTTCCTCCTTCACCTGCAAAAAAGTAGCTTTAAAGGATGAGACACTGATTAGTGAGAGGTTGAGAGAGCATAGAAGGAGAGAGAGAAAAAGCAAGGCCGATGGACGAACACGAATCAGGGGGGCAAAAAGAGGAGCTGAAGAAAACAGCAAAAGAGCTATGATAAGTTTCAGCAGAGACAGAGATGAAAACTCAAGGATGAAGGCTTTCAAGAAGAGGAGCGTGGGTGGAGGTGGAGATCTGAGGCGGCGTATCAAAGTATGGGTGAAGTGCAGCAATGATTAAGAAAGGGAGGATGAATTGAACGCAGCAATTGAGAACATATGAGATGGAGGTGCGCAAAGCGAAGCAGCTGCACCACTTCTCTGCTGTATGTTAATCACCATAGAAGCTTGTTCCTTTAAAATGTAAATTATAGTTCCTAACCTTTATTTAGCCTTTCTGTACATCGACAGGCTTCAGATGTTAGTCACTCTGCTGCAACCCCTGAAAGTCTGAGTGCCTTGCTTAGTGCACTCTCACAGTATTCAGTTTTATCATCCTCTGAAGTACAAGGTTGCCCGCATTGAAATAAAATCATTCGATGTGATCTAACATCAACATCTTTTTCTTCATATATAGTTCTACATTCAGAAGGGTGTGAATTCCTGTTAGCGATCCCCAACATGACAAATGCTATTTTAACACACAATAAAAAGCTAAAGCTAAAAAAAGCTTTTCATAGTGGTGGAGAAATTTCTCTGAGGATTGTTTTGAACCCCTTTGTTGTCAGAAATTGTAAGAGGAAAATTAATCTATGTGTTTCTTAACTTAACGGAAAGTTTGCAGCTCTATAAGCTTCACTATATGCTGCAGTGAAAAAGCTTGTGACAAAAATAATCAATGAAAAGACTCCAAGGTCGCATCAAATGTAACAGTTTTTCATCCATTAGTGCAGGAGCTGGAGAAACATTACAGCTTAACTCAAAAGTAAACTTTGTCTTAATATTTAGAGACATTTTGTGTTTTAAACAAAAGTACAAGCTGTGGAGCGAAAAGACAAAAAGGAACTTTATGCATCACATGCATGAACAATATCATTTTCCAACTTTATTTTCTGGCCGCGACCTTCTATGAGAAAATAAACTTTGGCATCTGAAAAGTATTGACAGCAGTGGGGAGCAGATCAATTATGATCTTTAATGAAATAACAGTTGACATAAACAGGTCTTATAACCACTAATAAGTCATTAGTGCATGAAATCTCCCATCTTTGGTCAATTTCAAATTTGAAAAAAACGAAATCGTAGAAAATACTGAGGTTATAGATTTTCTTTTAATTCCTAAGTATTTAAGGATTTCAGCTATTTGTTGTTTGCTGTGCTCTCTAACCCACTTGTGGTTCCTGTTCACATTTTCAGAGATCATTTCTTTATCTTTAAACCCAACCTCTACAAATAAAATTGCAGTTATGCTTATGCCATCCTGTTTAAAGTTTAAACGTTTTAATCTGATTAAAAGCACTCTAAAAACCCAGTTTGTCTTAAAAAGCTATTTGAATGACAGGTATGTTCAACCTGTAGTGTTCATTGTTTACCAAAAGGTTTAAAGGTTGGGAGATTTCCCACTGTGTACTGGTAGCATTATATTTAAAATTGCTGAGCTGCACATAATGATAATTTTGTATATTCACCTTTCTTGTTTCCATAAACTTTGAAAGACCAAAATGATTCATTCATCCAATCATATCCCTGATATAGAATCACCTCTACATATTACAGGGGATGATGTGGTCACCATCTTGGTTTTCCAAAGAGATTTTTTATTATTGTCATTCAGGTTCACAAACTAAACATTTGTTTCATTTTGACAAATGTGTGCTGTGTCAAGAATCAAGAAACATTTTATTTATATAGCGCCAAAAAAACATAATAAACAAATCAATTTGAAAAAGTTTCCAATCTAAGGAACCCCAGCAGATTGCATCGAGTCATTGACTTGCAGCATTCACTCCTCTGGAATCAGCAGACCAAAACAATGGCTTGTGTTGACGTTGACTTTACAGCAATCCCTCATACTGAGCATGCATGTAGCGACAGTTTAGGAAAAACTTCCCTTTAACAGGAAGAAACCTCCAGCAGAACCAGGCTCAGTACAAGCAGCCATCTGCCACGACCGACTGGTGGTTTGAAAAGACAGAAAGCTAAATTAGAAGCACAGGATACTGAAATAATAGAGTTTATAGCAACAGTTGTAGAGTGTCACTGGAAGCATCTCAGCCCATGTTCTCCTCCAAGAAGCTGTCTCACCTAACAGAACGCCAGCCCAGGTGTGGTTACTATGGAGAGAAGAACACTAAGAGAAAACAGAAGGTTAACAAGGTTCAAATAACGGTAACTGAGTAGATTGGACAAAGGAGGAAAGTAGCAGAAAGAGAAGTGGTCAGATTGTCCTCCAGCAGTCTAAGCCTATAGCAGCATAACTATAGAAAAACTTAAACAACTTAATCCTATAGAGTGAAACATGAAGAAGGTAGAGCAAAGGAGAACCGTCTGTCAAGACTGAGTTCCTCCCCAACCGGATTAGGCTGTCTTCTCTACGTCTTCCTAACGATAAACTTTATCAAACAGGAAGGTTTTAAGCCTAGATTTGAAACTAGACAGGGTGCCTGCCTCATGGACTAAAGCTGGAAGCTGGTTCCAAAGGAGAGCAGCCTGATAACTGAACGATCTGCCTCCCATTGTGCTTTTAGAGATTCTAGGAACCACCAGTAAACCTGCAGTCTGAGAGCGAAGTGCTCTGTTAGGGACATAAGGAGTAATCAGATCTCTGATATACGATGGAGATTTATTAGTGAGGGCTTTATATGTCAAAAGAAGAATCTTAAAATCTATTCTAAGTTTGACAGGGAGCCAATGAAGGGAAGCTAAATTGGTGAGATATGATCTTTCTTTTTAAGTTTCATCAGAACTCTTGCTGCAGCATTTTGGACCAACTGTAGACTTTTTATTGCATTTTGTGAACTTCCTGCTAATAAAGAGTTACAATAGTCCAGCCTTGAAGTAACCAATTTATGGACTTGCTTTTCAGCATCTGTCCTAGAGAGAATATTTCAAAATTTTGCTATATTCCTAAGAGGAAAGAAGGAAATCTTACAGACCTGTTTTATATGAGACTTGAAAGACATATCCTGATCAAAAATAACACCTCTTCCTGTCTCCTTTACATATCTTACTTGCCTCTTCGATTTTCCGAAGCATGGTTGGAAGTGGAGCCAGGGGAGAGATTGAATGGACACCCTTCTGTCAAAATTTTATTAATTCGATTGATTGATTAAAAGGGAGAGGGGGTTGGGGGGTGGTACCTGTGACGTCATGGAAACTTTCCGGAATATTGACCTTTGAGGGGGGGGGCTCCCATAACTCCTCCCAAAGGGGGGAACAACAATAAGCTTACACAGTTAGGGAGGAGTCTATAGTACAGTTTTCCTCTATAAATGCTACTTGTAAGATGCAACATAACATGCATTTTTACGTCCTTCAGTACAACTTTACAATGTCTAGAGTAACGATAGTTCCTTCTCAAACTGGGTCCAGCTGCAGCAAATTTCTGAATTTGTCACCTCCCAGCTCATCTGTTAAATCCCTAAGGTAATTATCCAGTTCCAAAAGAGTCTCACCTTCTTTCAGCACATAGATTAGACTGTCTGTGTCTATTTAGAGAACTTTCTCCTGCAGGCGCTCTAAACAAGTCAGAGGCTTTAACCGTGCATAGGCTGTGGTAAATGCAGCAATAAACACATTATTCACCTTGTTTGGAGGAGTAATGCACTTCTTGTTGTATTTCCACTGCACCATACACACCTCAGGATTGAGGAAATGGAAGTAGTTAAGGACGTATTTACCTGAGAAGAGAAACTTGAAAAACTTATCAGGTCTCTGGGCGAATTTCCCCCAAAGACTTTTGAGACATAATTTGGCCACTTGTCGTTTTGCTGAGTTCACCTCAATTTTGTCTGCATCTCACTGAATACCCTGATGTTGTTTGTAGTCAGCCACATACCTAGACCTGCTCTCCTGATCCACAGCTTCAGCTGAATAGCCAGAGGCTTCTTGTTTACCCTTCAGAAATGTGTGGATGTAACCTTGAAAGATTGCGCTACTCTGTCTTGGAAAATACCAAACCTCTGTGATTTTTTGAAATCCAGTAAACACATTCCAGCGGTTTTTGAAACTCTACACTCACCCAGACACCTGTTAGAGCCCTCTCCTCATCGGTATGGTTGCAGGGACCTGTCTGATGATTTATTTCAGCACAGATACGGCACAGAGTGAACACTAGTTTACCTCAAGAAGTCCTTTAGGGGAGAATAGGGAAAAACAGACCTCGCGGAGGATACACAGTTGCTTTAATAAAACCGAAATAGCTGGGGGGTTGTGAAAATCCCTGAAAATAATGACGGTATGCCCAAGAGGTTAGGGGAAGCTGCAGTTCACATAGGGGTACAGGGAAGTTAAGTTCAAATAGTGTACAGTTTCACCAGGTCCTGCAGTGTACCTTAACTGTAGGGCACAGGTTATGGCCCCAAAAAGAGCTTGTCGGGGGGAGAGGGGTTCTGGAGCACTCATGTTGCCAAAGAACCTCCAAATGCACACCATACACAGACTGCAGAATATTATCCTTCTCAATGGTAGCTGAATCTGCTCGAATGCAGTTCCTCTCAGAGCACATTTATCATGCGGTAGAAAACATTTGTTAACGCACCTGTGGAACAGACAACCATAAAACTCAACTTTTCACCGTTGATTTCAGCGTAACCATCAACGTAAAATGGCCCGATTTTTCTCTCCCCAGCATTTAACGCGTGTTGTATGTAAATGTTTTTACTGCTCAATATCCACTCCAGCCATTGGATGGACGCAGTTGAAAAAGTCTTACAGCCGCGTTTGTCTACAGGCGAGGGGATTGCTAAAGCTTTTGGAGGAAGGAAATTGGTTACAAACACCCTCATGCATGCTTAGGCGACTGTAATGCATTTAAAATGTTTTTCAAAATCAAAGACCTCTTTGGATGCCTCGCTGTACCATTCAGTAAACTGTTCCTGCTCACCAGGATTCCTTAGTTTCACCTCATAGCACTCTGGTGGAGGAAATTGACCCACATACTACAGATGCTGTTCTGAGGAGAAAAGGTTTGGAAAATTACCTTTGACCTGGTTAGTGAAACCTAAAGCTTTCGGCATAGCACTCAGTTTCATGGGTAAAAATGACAGACTATCGATGAATCTCAAGCTGTAATCACGGTCTGTAAAACACAGGATTTTGCTTCCCTGCATGATGAGTCGAGGTTGAATACCTAAATGTATCATAGCACAAAGGATCAAGTAACTGTCATATCCACGTGCATTGTGAGCAATGAAAGTCCAACCCTTGTACAACGGCCTCCTGAAATGTAAAATAAATTTCTGAACACAGTCTAGACCGTAAGCATGCCATTGTACACCAGTCAATGTTTTAGCAGAGACCAGAAAGGGCACATGTACCCCCCTCTCATCAAAAAGGATTCAAAATCATAAAAAAATCAGCTTCTCAACAGGTTGATCCTCTGCCTCTCTAGGCTGAATGTAGCACTCATGTTCACTCAGTGTAACATCTGTACCGGGAGGCACTTTTACACCACATGTAACAAATTTTACCTCACAAACATGCAGAGTTTTCTGCATTGTTATTGGGACATAATAAAATCTATTACACATACAGCACATTTTAGTGGTGTCACATTCACTCGCAAGCAGTCCTGAACAAGGTTTGATACTGGGATCTTTATGTCTTTCATAACAAGTGGCGTTCCTACAGGTTCTGTCACAATCTTTACAATTTATAGGTGTGTAGGGTAAAGTACTGCATCAAAAGCTATGGCAGCAGTAACCCTGACAATGATGAGCGTCAGGATTGTCATACCCTCTGAAGCAGTAGGAACAGACATGCCTTGACCCTATAAAAACCTTTGAGGTTTTGTATTCCGTAATAATGGTTTTTGAATAATAATAAAAAGAGAGGCCTTGTACGATCAGGAAAGTCAGACTCAAACTTAGACATAGCAGAATTGTGCGTGGTTCTGAAGAATACTACAATTTTTCTCTTTAGAATGCCTTCAAATTTACCAATATCCCTGAATGTAACGGATTTCTGATCAGTAAGACCTGCTGGATTTTGCCACTCTCTCCCTTGTTCAATGGCCTGTTTGTTATTAAAGTGGGGATTCGACAGATATGCTAAACTTATTGCAAAACCAAGATGGTTATCCATATTTTGTGTAAAATAGAGATGACATCTTTTCTTAGTAAGCAGTTCACAGTCGAGTGTTGAAGTTAAATTGATTCTTCTAAAACTGCTGATGTAGGAATATTGCTTAATTGTTGTATCGCATGTCTATTTAAATCCTGTCTACTTGGTTGTTCATCCATATCTTATAGGTGTAAGAAAGGAAAAGTAAAAAAAAATAAAAACAAAGTTTAATTCACTATTAGCTCAATGTCGCTGAACAGAGTTTTAATTAGAGTTTGACTTGCACAAAGAAGAACTCCGATTTCTGCCTTTTTCTTCTGGCTGTAAATCCTTCTCTCAGCAGGAGTCCTCTTTCTTCTGGCAACAGATGGTTGGTTTAAAACCAGTGAAGGTCCTAAAGAAAAACAGACAAAGCAGGAAAGTTGTTAAACACCATTTAAAACAGAAACTGGATTTCACTAAAATACATACTTAATTACAAATTGATAATATATATATACCTGAAATTAATCTGTTGATTAGAGTAGATCTTCTCTTCAGTCTCCAAATGATGAGCCTTTCGACAGCAGGTCTCAGTGCTGTGAAAAACAATGGTGTTAAAACTCTAATCAACAACCAGTTATACTAATATATATATATATATATATATATATATATATATATATATATATATATATTTTTATCATTATTTTGACTTACGACGTGCAGTGGGAGTTCTGGGAAAGTTTGCTTTCTCTGAACACGTGAGCTGTGGTTCAGCCTCAAGCAGTGAAACTCTGTCTGTTGGGAATAAAGTTTCAATGATGTAATCCTTACATATTCTCTTTTAGTTTTATTAAGCGATAATCGGTCTCTGCGTGGGACTTTCACACCATTCTCGAGAATCACATTCCCTGTAAAATCTGTATCATAACGATAACAATTTTATTAATATATTTGATTGGTGAACAATTTTATTAACATATTTGACTGGTGAAGTCATATTAAATTATATATATAGATATATATATCTATATATATAAAAATTTAATTACAGAGGATAAGAAACAAAATTACAATAATTCAGAATAAAATACATTTTAGGTATCTGTTACTTACTGCTGAAAATTTCATTGAACCTCTGAGATTCCGATGTGGTCTGCTCTCCTGCAATAGAAGACATTTTCACTTGAAGAGATTTAGTTTAGAATTAAATTAACAAGATTTCTCAGCACCTAACTGGTTCTTGAAGAGTCCTGTAGAAGTTGCCTCCAAATTGTGTGCAGCCTTTTTAAAACAACCCATGGGATTGAGGCCTCAGGTTTTGTTTGCTTGGGTCATTCTCAGGGTCCGATGTGTGTCTTCAAAGAGATGTCATCACCTTGTCTGACTTTCGCGATGAGTAAAAACATTTCCACACAGGTTTTAAAGATGGCTTTGTTCACAGACTTCCTATCTGTGTAATGATTTAAATTAAGAGGTGACAGGAGGGGAGTTTTGCTTTGAAGGGGGCTTCCCGTGACTTCCTATCTGTGGGAGACGGTCAAGGACTGTTTATCCATTTGGTCTACAATGAGAGGATCCGAACAGATGAAAACAGATGTAAATAAACTCAGGTCACTGGGTGGGTTTCACAAACTTGGGTGGACCAATGAGACGTCGGAACCAATAAATCACATTTTGACAGAAGGGTGTCCTGCCATTTGATTGCCAATGCACAAAGGGGAGGGGCAAATAGACATCGGGACTTCCTGATTCATTCTTAGTTTTGAAATCTAGCAGGCTTTAACAGGATGAACTACAAGAAGCCGCTCTTTTAAACCAGCTTCAATAACGGTATGGGATTTTTTCCCTTAGGATCGCTTACAGGTTCACATTGCATCTGCAGAAACAGATGTTTCTCAAAGTAACATTATTTAAAACTTATTTAGGGTTTTAAATAAAAAGTAGGTAAAAAGTAGGTAAGGAGAATTTTTAGACTTCTGTAGCATTATTTAAAAAATCTACGGAGGAAAAGTAAGGTATTATCAATTTTTAACTATTTAATTTATTTCTGCGGAACTTTTAAAAAGTAATTATTTAACTAATTATTTATATGTTTACTCCACAGTTTTTCTTAGGATTGTTCAAATGTTCACAATGCATCTGTATAAGCAGATGTTTTTAATATTAGTATTACAAGTATTTAAAGCCTTATTTCAGAGCTGGTAAAAACTACATAATGAGCCTTTTTAGACTTGTGTTGGTTTGTTTAAAGAAATCTATGTATGAAAGTTAAGCTATTATCAGTTTGTTACTATTTAGTTTATATTTATATGTTTAATCCACAGTGATACAGAAATGTTGATAATACTTCTGCCTAACTTTTAAAAAAGTCATTACAGGGGTTTACAAACAAGATTTTACTCAACAAGTCCTAAGTATCACACACGGTCACGGGAGTTTTCCAAGATGTCACATGACAACCCCCCCCCCCCCC